>JARHVA010004246.1:1462500-1512500 GCA_037957365.1 Torreya grandis
GAAGGTGAGTATATGCAGCAAAAACAACTACATGTCTAGTTATTTGGATCAAAAGAATCCTAGTAGACTTGAATGAGGAACAAGGAGATGGTACTACAATTTATTATAATAATGTATCCTCAATAGCCTTAATGAAGAATCCAGTTTTCCATAAACGGAGCACGTGTATTCATATCCATTATCATTTCATAAGGAAATTGGTTGAACATGAAGAAATGGAAATTTGTTTTTGTAAGTCAAAGGAGCAACTAACAGACATATTCACAAAGGCATTGACACAAGAAAATTTTGAATTCTTAAAACAATATTTAGGCATATGGATGCTGAAGCAACTAGTGGAATAAATTAAGGGGGAGTGTTAGAATTAATAAATAATTTCTTCCACCAAAAGCAAGCTACTATTGTGCCAAAAGTACATAGTCACTTCACACCAAAAGCAAGCCAATGTTGTGTCGAAAGCACATACTCACTTCATTGTCCACCACCAACTGTCCACTCCAATTGCTCACCACCTCCACCAAAAATAGTCATTATTTTATTATTTTCTTCTCTTAAACTTGTCTACTTGTTTGTTGAAAGACCTCTGTTTAATTAGGCATCTATAATGTATCTTATATGTAATGAAGATTCAATCTTAAACGCAACAATAATTCCTTCATTGTCATCAACAAATAAAACACTATATTATTTTTAAATAATTCTAATTATAATTTTGTTAGACAATTCTAAAAATATATATATTAAAAACGAATTAAATATTAA
Source organism: Torreya grandis (assembly GCA_037957365.1). NCBI lineage: Eukaryota > Viridiplantae > Streptophyta > Pinopsida > Cupressales > Taxaceae > Torreya > Torreya grandis. The sequence continues at coordinate 1,463,263 of JARHVA010004246.1, forward strand.
AAAATGTATATATATTAAAAATTATAAATTATGAAACAAAATAAACATTTAAAAAAATTAATAACATATTATTCCCTTTCCATTTACACCCACATCCACAACATAAAAAAAAAAATCAAAATAAAATAAATAAACTAGTTAAAACTAAATTTACAAACTTTAAAAAACATAACTTACTTGCGACTTTACTCATTTAAGAGTATACAAATGAATAAAACAAAACGTACTACTTTGAATGAGAGCTAATACTTTTTTTTATATTGAAAAAAATCATATTACTAAAATAAAAGCAGCAGAATTGTAAATAGAAGAACAACTACAGAATAAAGCAGTTACAAAGCATAAACAAAGATGTCTTGCCATGAAACAGTGAGCGAACAACATAGCATTGAATTAGGGCGAGCGAATGTATACATAGAACACCTTTTTGATTGATTAAGTTTTATTATCAATTGAAAAGTTTTATTCTATCAAATTTATGAGGTTAAAATCGATCTCACTTATTATGATGTTGAGTTTTTTTATTAAGCAACAATTGATTCTAAAAAATAATTAAAGGATTGAACGATTGTAATTCCAACCGAGACAATTTACTCCACTAAATTCCGCTTGCAAAACGTAATCCCCAACAGATTGTTGCACTTTCCGTTGTACTACTTCAATGCTTTTTATGAGTATGGTGTTTTCAGGGGAAAGATGTGATGTGCAGGCAACGAGGCGTCGGACTTGCAGGAGACGGGAAACCCAGGTCGAAACGGCCGGAAGCAGATTTGAGTAACGAAAAGGCGCTTGGCACTGCATACGCTATGAGGGTTATTGTTCATCTCACAAATTGTGTTGTTGAAGGTGACAGCAGACCCGATAGGCGTCGAGGGATTGTCATTTGCCAATATGGGTGCTCCACATTATCATTGCTAATGGTGGCCCAAAGTTTAGTGGTTTATGTTTAAATGGGATTTAATGTCCAGGTCAAAACTTTATGTTTGTTGTTCATGTATTAAAGTTTACTTGATTTTTTATTTATTTTTTTTTTTTTCCTGATGCAGACAGACAAGGCTTCCTTACTTGCAGAGGTGATAGGCCCGACCTTCTTGCTGATTTTAACCGCACTCTTCACTCTCTGACCCTCAAAACTGGAATGGCAGAGATTTCTAGGCTTGGTGGTAGGATGAAAATTTTGTTTATCATGACCTGTTCAAAAAACAATTTTGTCAATGTCTTTGCTTAGAGAGTGTGATGACGTAACAATTGGTGTTGCATCAAAGCATGTTTTCAAGGGGATTTTGTGAAATTGACTTCGTCCGTGAAGGATTTGATGACAGTAGGACAATGGATATGGTATCATGTCAAGTTTTCACGGGAAAATTTATTCCTTGCTATGACTTAAGCAAAAAAATTCACAGATAGGACCATTTAAAGAAAACAGTATACTTCTCCAAATTTTCTACAACTTGCCTCTAAAAGACTATAAATTCAATTCTACAGAGCCTGCCTTCTCCAAATTTTCTACAACTTGATTATAAAAGTCATTATAGATTCAATTGTATAGACCATAACCAGTAACAATCACACCTCGTGTAGAGATCTTTAATGATGCAAGCAAAGAGCTTACAAACAGCTGAATATGGTGTTGCTGAGGGGCAGAGGCAGAGGAAATATTACATGCTTGTTTTAAAAACAAAGATTTTTCTCTTCACCATACCCAGGTAATTGTTTTAATAAAGCAAACAGTAAAAACGTTGTTACAAGCAATAACATAATACATAGATGATGAAAACATTAAAATTCCAATCATATATAACAACAGGTTTTACACTAGGAAAAACAGAGTATAGACTATATTTAAAATAGAGCTGCTGCTCATGAAAAAACATAGAATTTTTTTTCTTCCTTTCTATTGTGTTTTACCCAAAAAAAGAACTACGCAACTACGTATCAAATATCAAATTAGATATTCACGGCAGTAGAGGCATGCACTGCATTGCATATTAAAAGAATGCATCAGAATGGAAACAGGGGAGGACAGCACTGCTACTAACTTGACTAACAATATTTTTTATTTGACAAAATCTCATTGAATCCTGCGTTGGAGAAGCTGGGCCATACATACAGAATGATAGGCCATACCAATGACAGTATTCCCAACAGAAAATATTAATGAGAATAGCATGAAGATAGGTAAAAACAAGAGGAAGTAAAAAACAATAGTTATATTCATTAAATATAGTGGGACATCTTTGATGAATGAAGGCGTGGTCGGGATTACTGTTCCAACACTCCCCCTTAATCACAACTACTGCCATCTAGGACTCCCAAATGATCTGTGAGATACTCAAAGCTTTCTTTTCTTAATGGCTTGGTGAAGATGTTTGCATACTGATCTTCAGACCTACAAAATTCTAAAAAGATTTCTCCATTGTTGATTAGTTCTCTAATGAAGTGATACTTTGTGTCAATATGCTTGCTTCTCTTATGAAAAACTAGATTCTTGGACAGTGCTATAGCTGAGTTGTTGTCACAATAGATATTTGTTGCCTCTTCTTGTTCTTGCTTGAGATCTTTCAACATTCTTCTCATCCAAACTGCTTGACATGATGCATATGTCCCTGCTACATACTCTACTTCAGTAGATGAGAGAGTGACTATTGGTTGTTTCTTTGAATCCCATAATACTGCCCCTGTTCCAAAATAAAAAAAACATAACCAGATGTGCTCTTTCTGTCATCGATGCTACCTACACAATCACTATATGTGTAACCTATGAGCTTGAACTCATTTGATGTCGAGTACTAAATACCATAGTTCCTTGTTCCACTCACATATCTAAGAATTCTCTTCCCTGCTTGCCAATGAGAGTCCTTTGGAGACTCCATGAACCTTGAGATAAAACTAACTTCATACATAATGTCAGGGCTTGTGGTTAGTAAATACATGAGGCTGCCAACAAGTCTTTTATACAAAGTTGGATCAATGTTGACTCCTCTATCATCCTTGCTTAATTTCAATTGTGTGACAATTGGTGTTGGAGCTGATTTGCAATTTGTCATATTAAACCTTTTCAAAATGTCATTTGCATACTTAGATTGGGAGATGAATATACCATTATCACTTTGGTTTACCTCAATGCCTAGAAAATACTTCATGAGGCCTAAATCTCTTGTGAATATTTCAAACTCCTTTTTCATAGCTCCTTTGAACATATCAATTGCCAAATCTCCCATGAATATCAAATCATCAACATACAAGCAAACAATTATGATGTCACCTTGCTCATTCATCTTGGTATACAATGTAGGCTCATTGTTGCACCTATTGAATCCATTTTGCACAGGATAAGAGTCAATTCTGTTGTACCAAGCTCTTGGGGCTTGTTTGAGTCCATAGAGTGCCTTCTTCAATTTGTAGACTTTGTCTTCTTGACCCAAATCTCATACCTAGGTGGTTGTTCCACATAAACTTCTTCTTCAAGATAACCATTCAAAAAGGCTGATTTCACATCCATTTGGTAAACTGGCCATTTGTTTTGAGTTGTTATTGCAAGTATAGTTCTCACAGTGTCTAATCTATCTATTAGAGCAAATGTCTCATTGTAATCAATGTCAGGGTGTTGTGAAAATCCTTTTGCCACTACTCTTGCTTTATGCTTTTGCACATCACCATTTGCATTCAACTAAGTCTTGTAAACCCACTTCACTCCTATGACATCCTTGTCTTTCAGAAGACTCACTAACTCCCATGTTTGATTCTTTTCAATTTCATCAATTTCTTCGTCCATTGCATTTACCCATTTTTCATGTTTGATAACATCTTCATAATGAATTGGATCTTCTACTTGTGAATAAAATGCAAAAAGAGAAATCAAACCAGCATTGTTCTCACTTTCATTTTGATCATAAATCTTTCTCAAACTTATGATTTTTTTTCTTCTTAAACTTGCCAATGTTGGATTTGACATATCACTTGCACTAGAACTTGTGGAATGTGGACTTGATGATCTTGCACCTTGATTGCCACTTGTAGATGGTGTTTGTTGTACATTTGAAGGAGTGGATGCTTGAATGCGTGGGGTTGTCCTTACACTTGATGATGGTGTCATTTGTTGACCAATTTGCTGACCTTGAATTGGCGTGGAAGGATTCACATCTGATGGAGTACCTGTTGGTATAAAAACTTCTCTATCTTCTTGTGCTAAGTTGGCTGCAATATTGATTATTTTCTCCAAACTTCCATCCCATTCTTCATCTTCTATGAATTGCACATCTCTATTGATTATAACTTTTTTGGTTATTGGATTCTCTAATTTGTATGCCTTGGATTCATTACCATAACCAGCAAATATACACTTTTCTCCTTTGTTGTCCAATTTCTTCTCAACTCATCTGACACATGTGCATATGCCACACATCCAAATACTCTCATGTGAGAAACACTATGTTTTCTTCGGGTCCATGCTTCTTCGGGAATCATATTTTTACTCTTTTAGTTGGATAACTATTCATAATATATGTTTCACAAGCTACAGCTTCAGCCCAATATTCATTTGACGAATGTTTTGCTTTCAACATTTTTCTTGTCATTTCCATGATTGTTCTATTTTTACTTTCAGCTACCCCATTTTGTTGAGTTGTGTATCTAGTTGTGAATTGCTTGTGAATCCCATGGCCTTTGCAAAAAATTAGAAATTCATTTGAAATGTATTCACCACCTCTATCCATTCTTAATGTTTTGATGTAGTGCCCAATTCGCTTCTCAACAAGTGCCTTAAATTGACGGAAGTAATCAAACACTTCATTCTTTTGCCTTAGAAAGTACACCCATGTTTTCCTTGAATAATCATCAATAAAATTCAAAAAGTAGTAGCTTCCACCAATTGAGAGTGTTTGCATAGGCCCACACAAATCTAAATGCAAAATTTATAGAGGTGTCTTTGCTCTAATTGACTTGCCTGTTGAAAATGTCTCTCTATGTTGTTTTCCCAAGATACATCCTTCACATACTCTTTTTGGTTTCTCTATTAATGGCAAAACCTTTACCATACTTTTCCTATTTATTAGGTTCAAACCTCCAAAGTTGAGATGCCCAAATCTTAGGTGCCATAACCAATTTTCATCTTTTATTTTTGCTTGAAAGATTGTTTGTGTGACTGTTGCAACTTCTTCTTTATCCATTTGTGTGTTCATTGCGGGTTGTGCTTGAGCATATTCCACATTCAAATCCAGCTTAATATTTAGGGAAAGCATCCCATTGTTTGTCATTTGGACCTTTGAAATGAGTTGATTATTTGGAAATTTATCTAAAATTGTGCACTCTTTGTTTTTGAAAAACACTCCATACCTCTTTTGAATGAGCTGCCATATGTTCATCGAATTATGTTTTAGACGAGACACAAAATATACATCAGAAATATACTTCTTCTCTCCCTATTTAGTTAGAATGTTGATGTTTCCTTTGCCCATAACTGAAACTTTATTGTCATTACTCAATGTGACATTACATTTTACACTTTCATCCAAACTTGAAAACATTTCTAGGTTCCCTATCATGTGATTGCTACAACCTGAGTCTAAAAACCATACATCGTTTTTATTTGCTTGTGCTACATTGCATACCAAAAACATAGTGCTTTGATCTTATTTTTGGTTTTGATTTTCTTTTCTAAAATTTGCAATTTTTTTTGCTAAAATCATGTTGCTTCTTCCTACATTCATTTGAATAATGCCCATACTTTTTGTAATAGTGACATTGGACTTGAGATTTGTCATACCTTTGGCCTTGATGCTGAGTTTGAGTTGCATTGTGACTTGGGTATTGGCTGCTATCTCTTCCACTTGAGTTTGATGGGTTGTTTCTTCCACCTCTATATGAATTTCTTCCTCTACCTTTGAAATGAGATCTAGCTTTGCCTCTACCATGGCTGACTGAAACATGTGATTTGAAAGCATGCTCCAATGATGTGTTTGTTGACCTACTTAGCCTATGTTCATGTGAAATGGGAGATACATGGAGCTCATCAACTAAAAACTGTGAGAGGTTCTTTGTTTCTTCTATGGCCACCACAATTTATTCAAACCTTGTAGGCAAACTTCTTAGAATCTTTTCAACCACTCTCCTTTCTCCAAGAGTTTCACCATGTGATTTGATTTGGTTTACTAGCCCAATATTTTGAGTGAAGAATGAATCTAGTGATTCATTATCTTTTATGAAAATTGTTTCAAAATCCCTCCTTAACATTTGTAACTTAGTTGTCTAAACCTTTGCCATGCCTTGATATGTTGTTTGAAGAATATCCCATGCCTTTTTGGACTTTGTTGCTGCTGCAATCCTAGGAAATATGCTCTCATGCACTACTTGGAAGATGTAAAAGAGAGCTTTGGAGTCCTTTCTATTATCCCTTAGCAAATCTTTCTTTGCTTGGGTTAAAGCAGTGTATGTTGTTGCATCTGTTGGTTCCAGAAATCTATTCTCAACAAGATCCCATATATCCTAAGAATAAAATAATGCCTTCGTAGTGATTTCCCAATAATCATAGCTCTTCTGTGTAATTTAAGGATTTATTAAGCTTTTGCTTGCTACCATTGTTGACTATGATAACCTACTCTAAAAACCTTGTTTGAAATAACCTTGGCTTTGATACCAGGTGAAGGGCAGAGGCAAAGGAAATATTACATGCTTGTGTTAAAAATAAAGATTTTGGTCTTCACCATACCTAGGTAATTGTTTTAAGAAAGCAAATAGTGAACTTGTTGTTACAAGCAATAACATAATACATAGATGATGAAAACATTAAAATTCCATTCATATATAACAATAGGATTTACATTAGGAAAAATAGAGTATACACTATATTTTAAACAGAGCTGCTACTCATTGAAAAAAAGATAATTTTTTTCTTCCTTTCTATTGTGCTTTGCACACATACAAAACCCAAAAAAGAACTACATAACTACGTATCAAATATCACATTAGACATTTACAACAACAGAGGCATAACCTGCATTGCATATTAATAAAATGCATCAGAATGGAGATAGGGGAGGACAACACTGCTACTAACTTGAATGACAACATTTCTTATTTGACAAAATCTCATTGAATCCTACATTGGAGAAGCTAGGCCATACATACAGAATGATAGGCCATACCAATGACAACATTCCCAATAGACAATATTAATGAGAATAGCACGAAGATAGGGTAAAAAGAGGAGGAAGTAGAAAACAACATTTATATTCATTAAATATAGTGGGACATCTTTAATGATTGAAGACGTAATTGGAATTACTGTTCCAAAAGTTATGAGCCATGGCACTAGGGTATTTTGTAAGAAAAGGAGATTTTTTTAAGAAGATTTTAATTGAAGGTTAATAAATATATGAAACATTTGTATGGTGGGCAAATTTAAAGAGAGAACTTAGATTTCATTATTAATATATTTATATTTTTTTAAATTTAATAATTTTACATATTTTATAAGAAAATTTAGAGAATATTTTTTCAAAAATTATTTTTTAAAATAATTTATGAAGAGATGTTAATATATTCAAGAAAAATAAAAGCAGTTAATATATATTAATGTTTTTCAAAATATTATTAATTGTAACACTTATTTAGTTTAATAACACATCAAATAAATTTTTATATTATATTAAAATCTAACTTTAAAATATTTGTACAATCAACATTCCATATATATCACCTGATCTCTAGCTGATCAATATATCTTTGTCAATACACTTTCGGTAGATATATCATGCATCACCAATAACAATACATTGATATTCATCTTCTATATTCATTTTACCTTGTTCAGTGAGTACAATCTACAAGGATCACTCCAACAATGTACTCTAACATGACGTAAAAATATGCCAATACTTTTTCATCCTTATATATATCAGCGTCAATAAAATTAGAAACCAAACCATTCTAATTAACAATTTCGAAGAAATATAGAAACAAACATATAACTTGTATTAATGAAATGTGTATTAATTATATCAATTAAATGAAACATGTATTAAGCCACCCTTATTTACTAAAAAGCATACAATTTCAATTATATATTTTTATTTAAACGTCTATTAATGAAATATGTATTAATTTGGTGATATGTATTGATCAAGAAAATGGAACAAATATATATAACTTGTATTAATGAGAAGAGTGAAATTAGATTAAATCGTATCTTTCCTATGAAATATGGCTTAAGAGGAAGTTTTTACCATACGAGCTGAGAATTTTTATAATACCGAGTTTGTTTACTTATATTAAATGAAATTATGTGACATTTAGAATAAAGAAACTATAAGCGCGGAAAGTGTACTCTATACTGAAAAAGTTCAAAGCCTGGTAAAGAGAGAAGAGATCGATAAATAGTAATAGAATTGGACCCCCTCCCTATATATATATGGGGATAGCGAACCACTCAACCAACTAGAGAATAGATCAATGATGGTAGATGGATCTAATCTCTAGTTGATATGTTCAATCTATAGTCGGTATGCTAGTTGGTTAGTTCAATTAAAGAATGGCCCAATCGACTTTCTATTTATAAGGGATAGGAGTCCATGGAGAGAAGAGAATGGCCCAATCAACCCCTCTATATAAATATGATATAACATCTATGCCGTTAATGGACCATCTCTACCATACATCAACGGACTAGATGGACAACTCCATCTAAATATATCTATGCCCCTCACCCCCATCTATCTATCCCCCTCTCACTCTATGGCACCCTTCACTCCCAATATATATAGAGCCCATTAAACTCTATATGGTGGGACCCCCCCCCACTCTCCCCTGAACGAGAGATAGACATTTGAAGTCCCCAAACAAAGATGCTCTGCCTACAATATAAATTATAATGGAAATACGCGTTGACATGACATTGAAATGTAAAAAGAGAAAAATGTTTTTGTAGAAAGGGAATAGTGATTAAAAAGAGAGAAAAGGAAAAATGGTGACGAGAGAAGTCGTTATCTAAGTAGTTGGACGGCAAATAGTATTGGGAATAATAATTAGGGATTGTGTAATGCATACATGTGCTTGCATGTGCTGGGTCTCACCAATGTGGTCCACACTCCACTTCTTTCCCACTTTTTCATATTCTTCTCTACCGACTTAATTGTTAATCTTTTCACAAGTTTTTTTTGGTTTTGTGATCGTTTCATGAAAGATAATCATGATGCGTAGACTCTTCCAGTGCTACTTTGTGTGACTCAGTTAATGAAGAAGGGGCCAGTCGCATAGTTGTCGTTTGAGGGAAAACTGGACATTGACGGCCATGTCGCTCTATGTAAAACAGAGCAAAAGCAACCAGGGTTAGTAGCTTATAGCGTCGCTAACTCCAATCTCACGGTGGCTGCCGACTTCACCGTGTTATTTTGCATGGACCACCGAGGACAAGGACTCCAATCATGGACCGCTCAAACTGTGGGTGTTCTTCCATGGACCACCTAGATGTCGTCCACCAGATGGTATAATAAATTAGCAAGACATGTCATAAACAATTTAGGAGGTTTGAGATTTGTGATAAGCCAGTTTTTGTTTTTATGTTGCTATAGATTGTAGGTCAGTGTGCAGTGAAAGCTAAGGAGGCTGATCAGTTTTTTGACAACAAATCCCCCGTTGCTTGGTAGGTTAATCCAATCCCTCTGTATTGTCGGCTGAGCATTAACAGCGGATGCGGGATGTTTCGTTATTTTGCTATTGTGATGGTAAGGTTGTAGGCCGATTCATAAGGGTCCATGTTACAAATAACATATCTGATAAGTTACCCAATATTATTTCATCGTTATCTGAAAAAATTGTTACTGGCTTGGAAAGCATGAATTCAACGGGAAATGAGATCTTCCGACAGCTATATCTCAAACGCCTTATTTGGGCTCTCAGTGGCCTCAACAAGCCAACCAGCAGTCATGGGGATAATGAAGCTGCTCCAGGTTCGTGTCGCAATATAAAGCTGGCGGCGGATGTATCTCTTGCCGTCATTACAAACAGCGCGGCTTGGAGCCGCGCTCTAATTAACAGAATATTCAGCCAAGAGAAAAACAGGCCTGCCCTAAGAAAAATTCTGGGGTCTAAGAAATTCCAAGCAATAGTAGCACAGAGGGCCAGATACCAATCTCGTTTGATATTACAGTCCAAACTGAGACAAGCCCATATGCAGCAGCACAAGAATTATCCTCGCTTCAGGGGAAGACAGACTTCATCATTATATAGATTTTTCTGCTCTAAGAGAATGGAACCTTCAACCTCATTTAATGCTCGGCTGGTTAACAGGCGTACAAGGCAGCTGCAAATGGTGGTTCCAGGTGGGAAATCAATGGAAACGTCCTGCTTGCTTCGAGAAACAGCAGATTACATCACATCTCTTACAATGCAGGTAGACGTACTTCAATCTCTAGTAAATTCTCTGAATAATAACCAACACCCAATTTAAAATATTTTCGTCGGGGAAAAAAAGGAATGGCCTCCTTTGCCATTTGAGGTAGTACGGTTACTTTAGTGTTTAAATTAGTTTTTATCAGGGTATCAAAAAATGCGATTTTTGACACCTAGGCTCTCCAGCTCATTTATAAATTCAGTTTCTTCGTTGTATGGAATCTGATCTACCATTATTACGTGTCAACTATCTTCTCAATAAAACCCAAGTGATATGTAAGAAATTAGAAAAAAATAAAAAAGAACTATTGAAGAGTTTATTTATAAATATGATAGTTACAGAGAAGTGATAAAACATCAAATCGCAGGCCCTTTTAAGTTACCACACGATGATAGAAAAAGAATGAAAGTAATTTTGAATTTTTGGAATATTTCATTAGATTTCTTTTACCTGTAGTGAGAACCAAACTGATACAGCCAATTTTTCTTGTCACCTTTAATTCTTTGGCTCCTGCTCTATCCACTAAACTTGTCGGAAATGTACCTCCTTCTCCTCAACTGACCGTCCAAATAACTGTGCTTTAATAATATTAGGGTTCCCATGATTTTCGTTCAAAAGGTATACTGCATCCATATGAACACAAGTGTCTCTTAATTTAATTGAATATATTCTACTTCGTCGGTTATTTTATTCTTCTTGGACAAGACTTCTAGCAGTAGAAAACAAGCACCGATCTCCACTATTATATGCTATCCTGAGAGTTTCCATCTTGAGCTCTGAAATCTTATTCCCTTTTTTTTTACTTTCTGATTTAAAGATCTTTGTGGAGGAAATGCATCTTTAGTACATTTCTCTGTGTCCATACTAGTTATATTGTTTTATAGTTAATATTCGTTATATTGTTTCGTAGTTAATAATGATTTATAATTAATATTTATTAGGAAATTTGTTATTAGATATTAAATTTTATTTGAGTTTATGTAATGGTGAAGATTTTTTGTTAAGTTAGAATTTTATAAGGTTAATATATGTATAATTTGTATTTAAAATATAAATATCAGTTTGAGGAATATGAAATGGTTTCATATGCCAGATGTTTGACATGATATAATTAAAAAAATGATTTTCTTTCCTTTTATTATTATAATTATTCTTTATTTTAATTTTATCTTTACTTAATGATCTTCTTCTACCCTGTATTTCTATTTTGATATTTGAATTTAAAATCTATTAAAAACTTTTAAACTAGTTTTTGAAGAATTTATTAACTTTCAATCAAAAATTATTATTATTTTTTTAAATAATTTTTCCTCCTCTCTTTCTATTAATATCTAAATATTATTTAAATTATAATATTAAAACAATAATCATTGATATAATCATATATTTATATACATTATCAGACTTTTGTCCAAATTTATACAATATTTGATGATTATGACTTTCACATTTCTTTTTCTGTACTTTATATATATAGAAAATATTATTAAAAAAAACAATATTACCAATTCTTAGTTATTTAACAAGTATAGATTATAAGTTGATAATTTTATTTGTTTTTAGGGTACAAACTTTTTTGAATTTATTGAAGTAGTTATTTATATATTTTTTATTTAGAAAGTATTTATTGTTTAATGATATGTAGAACGAACTTAATGATATATAAAACTTAATTTTCTTAATTTATTTGTTTAATTATTTAAATTGTTTATTTTATTTGAAAAACATTAATTATTTAATTATTTATAAAAATTATTTAAAAGAAAATATTCAACTAGAAGAATTATTTAATAATATAAAAAAATTACCGACATAGAAATTCAAAACTAACATAATTGTAAACTCTCGTTATTATCCAAATACATATATTTATAACTAACATGGTGGTCATTTTATTTTAATGGTTTATATTTTATATCGATTGGAAAATTTGGCAAATCTTTGCTTACAACATGGGGATTGACGAATATGGAATAAAATTAGAAACTTTTTTAATTACATTTAAAATATTTTTTAAATTATTTTATTATTACATTATTTTATTTTATAAAAGATATGTTGTATTTGATCAATATGATATATTAAATTATATTTTCAATGTTTAACATTATTTATAATTATTATTGATTAGAAATTTTACAAAATAATATATTAACAAAAATGTTTAATATAAAAATGTTTGATATTTAATTATTTGAGAGTTTATATATATATATATATATATATATATATATATAAATTTTTTTAGGAGTAATTGTTTAATAATATAATAAGAGAATTATAATTTTATTGTGGTAATTTTATTTTCTTATATTGTGATTATTTCAAAATAAAATTATTTATTTATTTATTTGATTTTAAAATATTTATTTATTTAATCTATTTAATAACATGATGGGTGAATTATAATTTTATCATTTGTAATTTTATTTATTTCAAAAAGAATAACTTAATTATTTATTTACTATGATGCTACAATATTTAATGAGTTCATATAATTAAAATATAGTTATAATATAATATAATATAATATAATATAATATAATATAATATAATATATATCTTAGATAGATATTTGTGAAACACATCAATAGATATATACCTATATCGTATTGAATTGTGAATGCCTCGACAATGATATGTATCAATATATTTTACTTAGATCTAGTTAAGATATGTATGCTAGTGGATAGAATATTTTTATATTAACTTCAATTTTTAATACATAGATCCATAAACATATATCAACTACAATTTTAATTATCTTGAATACTATCAAGGCAAAGAAACCAATAGGCATAGTACTTTTGAAATAATACTTTGTATTGATCGTATTGAATGAATGACATAATTACATACACATGCATCAATAAACTTTATTTCAGAATTAGAGTTGACATGAAAAATTAGAAACTCTAAAAAAAAAAATTGACATGTTATTTTTAACAACTGTTAATATTAGTAAGTTTTGCATGCAAGTGTGCACATCCTTAAAAATATCCAAAAATATTCTAAACACTAAAATTAACTTATTAGACGAATTTAAATTGAAGTTCATGTCCAGTTACAAAAATAATACAATTTATAAAAATAGAAAAATCTCAAAAAAATACTGAAATGCATTTATGGACCATCACATGGTCACATATGACCTCCGAAAAATATCAAAAAATGTTCAAAACTATAAATAAAAGGTTACACCTACAATGAACTTTTTCAGTGGTCATTTTAGTATGAAGGAGAGTTCAAACAGAGTTATGGATCAAAAGTTATGGCCTTCAAAATTTTGGCATCATTTTTTACATCATTCTCCTCTAATTGAAGGAACTCAACTCATGTGCATTTCTCTGATTATACTGTTACCATTTTTTATTATAAATCTTCTTCAACTCCCATTCTAAAATTCAGGTATTGTTTCCCTATTGTAATCCTTCCCACTATACCAGATACTTATCATAAATTTATTGTCTTGTATTTATTGTCTTCTTATCCAAAACCTGCATTATCTTCTATTTCTTCCTCTTTAGTACATATTTCTGCCAATCTACTTCTTCATTTTCTCCACCTTCACCATCTTCCCCACCGAAATTATATAAATCTGAAACACTAAATACTAGAGAGATATCAAAATTTTATGGTAAACTTACCTTATCAATATTTTCATTGATTTCCTTTACAAATTTACATGCTCCAATTTTATTGTACTTCAACTTGTTGTATGTGCCTTTAGAAAATATCACTTTCCTCAAGTAAATCATAACTAAATCTTCTTCTGACATCTGATACTATTTTATACTTGTTATTACTTTTCTATAACTTTATCATTACTTCTCCTTCCAACTATTGTATATGCTCTACAATGCTTTAGCATCATCACTAACTCATTCTATAATTGGTAACTGTACCAAATATAAAACATTCATAGGATTTATCCCATAAACAATTTGAAATAATAATTTTATTATTGACCTAGATTCATTAAACTATTATATGCAAACTCATATTTTGTTAAAGCTAAGTCTCATTGCTTGGGCTTCTCTTTGATTATGCATCTCAACAAAATTTTCAAGTTCTTGTTTACAAATTTTGTGTGTCTATCTTTTTTTGAGTGGTATGCACTATTAAATTGTAGCTTGGTTCCCATTTTTTTAATAAAATCCTCCAAAAAGGACTTAGAAAGTTTGTATCCATATTTTACGTAATAGTTTTTGGAATACCATACAATCTCACAATATCTTTAAAAAATAGTTCAGTAACTCTAGTGGTAACATTAGTTTTATTATATGCAACAAAATAAATCATCTTAGAAACTCTATATATAACCAAAAAAATTAAATCATTACTTTTATATGTGTTTGGTAATCCCAACACAAAATCCATACTTAAAACTGTCTATAGTGCTCTTGGAACTTGTAATGGAATGTACAACCATGTATTTTGTTCATATCCTTTAGCCTCCTGACATATCTTGCATCTTGAAAAATATCATGTCACATCTCTCTTCATCTTTCCCCAAAAATTCCTCTCCTCAACCAAAGCTATCGTCTTTATCTTACCAAAATATCCAATCAAACCACTAGTGTGTAACTCTCTTATAATAGTATCTCTTAGAGACCCAATTGAAATAAATAATTGTTTCACATCTTCAACAATACCAAATAAAACTCGATTCAAAATTGGAGTTGACATTCAAAATTCAAAACTCAAAAAAATAAAAATAAAATAACTCGACCAGTTATTTTAAGCAACTACTATTTTTAGTAAGTTTAGCATACAAGCACACACAACCTTAAAAACTAAGAAAATATTCTAAACATTAAAATTAATCTTTTGGACAAATATTGATTGAAGTTCACGTCTTGTTACAAAAATATATAATTTTAAAAAAATATAAAAATCCTGAAAAAATATTAAAATATATTTTTAGACCTTTAGATGATCACATATGACCTCCATAAAATACCAAAATCATTCATAACTAGATAAATCAAATTATGGCTACACTGAAAATTTTAAGACAATTGTTTTGACAGGAAGAGTAGCTCAAATAGAACTACAAATCAAAAATTATAACCTTTAGAATGTTGGCCTCATTTTTTGCATCAAATTTATAAAAGTATATATGTACAATTTTTCTAAAAATATGTTTAAAAAAATATAAAAATTATAAATTAAGCTTAATTAATATTTCAAAACCTTAGCAATATTGGGAAATGTATACATTTACAAATATTAATCACTGAGATTTGAGAATTGACTGTGAATGAAACAACAATATGAAATCAAATTAGAAAATTTGAACTGAACAAAGAATATCGAAAAAATTGTGAAGATTTATTTCTAGTAACATGAACAAAATTATATATATATATATATATATATATATATATATATATATATATATATATATATATATATATATATATATATATATGAGTAATATTAAGTAGGTGTAAACATTTTTTATGATTATCTTTGTTATATTTAAAGATCCATAAAATGTATTTTTTTTTTTAAATTTAAGAGGATAATTTAAAAATTATGCTTCTAAAAATATTAATTAAATAATTAATATTGAAAATGATAAGGAAAGTGATCTATTTTAGGAGTTATTTTCAAGGTCAACAAGGTTTATAGGCTCTAACTACTTATCAAAATCCTCATCGATGTATAATTTTTAAAATAACACATCAAATTAATTCAATAATTTTTTAGTGAGACAAATCTACTAAGAAATTTTAATGAGTAGATACAATGAATGCCCTCTATACATTTGCTTGGGTTGTCTAAATGTTTGAAAATATTGATAGATGTCTCTAAAAATAAATTGTAGGTGCTCTTTGATATTTCCTCTACATACTTTTTGATGTATTGATGTGCTAAGACACTTGTATATTTATAGACCGTCTCAAATCAATATTAGGAGCATATTAATTTATAAACTGATATCAAATCAACAAAAAAGTGAATAAAATGAAACTATAAACCTTCAAGATTTTTTTAATAAAAAAAATCTAAAATTATTATAAAAATATAATTAATATGATTATAAAAAATAATTTATTAAAAAATATAAAGTATCAATAATAAAAAACAAAACAAAAATAATAAAATGTAATAATAAAGTATAATTTAAATTAATAATCAATAAATATACAAATACATGAAATAATATATTTAAACAAATACTAAATACCTTCTTAAAAAATTGAAATATTTTGAAATAATAATGAACAAATTAATTTAACATTTATTATAATAATCTTAAAAACTACCTTCATACCAAGAAATGAGAGACCAAGACCCATCATCAGTTAGATTCTCGCAAATTACCCTCATGCCAAAAGATGAGAGACGAAGACCCGTATATATCGGTTATATTCTCACAGATAATATAAGCTATTTATTAAACCACTTTCACACAAGGTTAATAATATATGCCATATTCTACAGATAAGAGGAATTTTATAAATTTACGTTTTAAAGGCCCTCAATATGTCCATGTGCACGTGAAATTGACCAAATTACTCCTTTCGCGATCAGGCTATTGAGATCCAAATTTGTTGTAACCTCTTCTATTGCCATGTGTAGAATTGACCATTTTGTTGTATTGGGATGTAATTTATGATTAATTAGGTTGGTTTGGCCCAAGTTTACATTAATTTGTTTGAATTAAATAAATTGAATTTTATTAATCTTAATTGTGTAGGAATATGAAATGTGTAGAATTGATTATTTTGTTATATTTAAATGTAATTTGGGATTTATTAAGATAGATTGATTTAAATTTGTATTAATATATTTAAATCAAATAAATTAAATCTTATCAATATTAATTGTGTGTAGATAATAGATGTAAATTGTTTTAAAAGTGAGTTAATTAAACATAAAATTATAATAATTGGTTTACATGTAATTAAACAGAATTAATTAATATTAATGATGTGTTGATTTTGAATTTTCAATTGAATGCAAATTCATATTATTTATTTAATTAATATAAATTAAATTTGATTGGAACCAATTAAATATGGAATTGAATAAAATATTTATATCTAAATATAATATGTGAATAATTTGATTAATCATACTAATTTAAAAAAATAAAAAATTTATTATATATAAAATTATAATTTAAACAATATCATATTTATAATTATTTGTTAAATTCAAATTAATTATGTAACTATCACCTATCACCGCTTAATATGTGAAGACTTGATCCAGCTAAATATTGATGAGTTCAATTAAACAAACAGTTGAATTTATTAAACCTAAATTTTTAATAACTCGTTAAATATATTTTATTTGGTACAGTCATTAACAATTTCATGAAGAATTGAGTCGATTACATGGAACTCGCTCACAATTAAACTACAGATGACCAAATGCATTCATGTGTTTGTCCAATTAAAATCAGATATGCCTAAGTAGCACTAATTTCCTAATTGGTTACTAAGTACTAGTGCAATACACATGATATTAAGGTAATCCTACTCTAAATCGTATAATTATTTGAATTCGAGTCAAATGGGATTGATTAGACTTAATTTTACAATAAAACGAATTACTTAAAGTTAATTGAGAATCATATAGATTTGGGCTAACTAACCTTACTTTTACAATTATTCAATTTCAATAAAATTGATATGAACTTTAGGAGCGCAAATTTTAAGTGGAATTGACTGAATTATTTAAGGTGTGTACAATTTACATATTATTAGGATAATTATGTGAAAATTAATAGTTATTGGGTCAATTAACATAAGTATAAAGTTTATTTAATTATTAGTAGATGGTTTATACAATTTATATAAAAAATGTTAATTTTATATATATATATATATATATATATATATATATATATATATATACCTTAGTTTTACAATTATTCAATTTCAATAAAATTGATATGAACTTTAGGAGCGTAAATTTTAAGTGGAATTGACTGAATTATTTAAGGTGTGTACAATTTACATATTATTAGGATAATTATGTGAAAATTAATAGTTATTGGGTCAATTAACATAAGTATAAAATTTATTTAATTATTAGTAGATGGTTTATACAATTTATATAAAAAATGTTAATAATATATGATGATTAACATTAATTGTTTATCAAATTTATTTAATTACATATGATTAGGAACAACCCTTTATATATAATTTAATCAAGCCTAAACTTATATTATTAGAATTAATTATTATGCTGTATTATAGGTTAAATTGTTCTAATTAGTTATGATTGGGTGAAATATATGCTTATAAATAGTTTAAAATTTTATATTAAATTATTCATATCAAGTTAATTAGGTGTAATTAGCATCAATTATGTTTAAAATAGATATAAAGGATGAAACTAGGAAATGAGAGCGAGGGTGTTTGACTATTAAGGTTTCATTTATAGGCCTAGTGCCCTCAACCAAATTGATATCCATTTTCTCAAGATAAGAGTGCACACCCCTTATTTTTATATATTTTTATGTGAAGATATTCTAGTATATGTGCAATTGCTCCACGATACAATCTAACTCCTCGTCCACCTAGAAATCATTAAATGTAACAATAATTGATTCCTTCTTAATATTAATATTTTTTTGATTCAAAAATACATTTCTATTAATATTTATTTTAATAATATTAAACATCTCTCCATCTCCACCATCTTACGCTACATGTTAGATTTTTTTACCCTTAAATGGTCTTGGTTCTCATCTAAAGCTATCTCATCAGTGACCAACTTTCTCCTTATAATCTAATATTTTATTGCATGACATCTATAAATATTCATATTATTTGTTGGAGTAAATATTAACAATGCATTATTCAAATAATTTTTGATGTGCGAGTGTATTATCCCTATAAAAATTTGACACATGTTCTTCCATAATAGTGTCATCATTTAGGATTGTGTGGTGATTCCAGTGCAAAGACTCAAATAGGATCTAGGTTTGTTGAGGAGAAATAAAAAATGTGGTTGAAGTTGTATTTCAATGTCCTCTAATATACATTTTCTTGCCACATCTTATTTATGACATACCAAGAGTAATCTCATCTTTAACATTCTATAAAAAACATCGACACACATATTAACAAGGACACACGATATCCCCCACATATGAAATTCCTCACATCCATGAAAATATCCTCTTAGGTTAAGATCTCCACCTTATGACTTCTATCCATTTATGGATTTGTGGTAATAATCTAGCATAAATAAATTCCTTGACCTCAACCCAATTGGGGGGGTTTGGCTTCTGCATTTTCCACCATTGCACAACAAAACTGATTAAGATGTAGGCCCAAGTAGTTAAATTTCCAATTTTCTATTGGATGCATCCATCTATGAAACTAAGGAACATTATAACAGCTTGAGATCCTTCATACTGAGGAAGTGCACAGAGTTTACATTTTGTCAATTGCAAGACATGTTTTCATTTCTAGGTAGTGTGTGAAACCTAGATCTTGTTACATGAGAGGGTGGTTTTATTTTTGACATATCAAGTACCTTTCATGTGTATTCATCTTTTCTCCATATGCACCATGCAACATTTTTAGTGACTCTATAGGATTCCTGTACCTATTGATCACATGTGACATTAGTGGTATCAAAAATAGAATTGGAATCTTCCAAGGCCAAAATTATTTTTGTATTTGGTTCTATATGCTTCGTCCCTTGTTTTGTGATATTGAAGCTTTGGTTAATTCCATAAATATTATCACTTTACACATAGGGTGGGCCTTCACATAATATTTATCGTATTCAACTGATGATCTATATCTATATGTCAACAAGGCCATCATACAAGGGGATGACCACAAACTAATTACCATTATTGAAGTTGATGAAATGATTCTCTAATAACAAATTTTTAATATTAGCATAGCCCCATGGGAATCCATGTAATGTTAGGTATTTTTTAGCTTGAGCCAGGATATTTTTTAACGGTTATTTTTTACTAATTGGCTATTTTTTGATAAATTATAAAATTCTATATTTGCCAATAAACAATTTTTTGGAAAAATATTTTCCAAAGTTTCTTATTCCATAAAGTTTTTAAATTCACCAAAATATACATATATTATTTTCAAATTATATGGTTTTACTTAAAATTCTCCTACATACATATGTTTCATAGTTTTAAAAATACAAATATTCACCTAAAATTTTATAATTTAAAAAAAAAATATATTCCTTAAAAACAACCTAGCCTCGGTGAACTTAATCACTTTAAAATTGTCATGGACTTTGATGCCCATTATATCAATAGAAACATTATTTACAATTCCTAATGGTTGTGCACATGTATAGCTCTCCATGAACAAGACATATACAAAAGGTTTTAACAATAGACTCCCCATCATCTTCTATGAATATTTGGTTATAATGTTAACTTCCACATCCATATCAACTATAATGTTATGAATTGACCACCTATCAATATTTACATCAACGAACAACTCTTGGTCATATTCAGTGTTATGCATTGTTCTTAACTCAAAATCTCAAGCTAAGCACAACATAAGCACTTTGATTGGTATATTTTACATATCGCATCAAAAAATGATTTAAAAGTGAATAATTCCCTAAGAATGTAGAAGGGTTACCATCTCAATGAAATCAATCCATTTATTTTCAACATTAGTCTATTAATATTGATTTGTCCTTATTTTTGGCATATAATTGATGGACAAGTTGAAGCTTGCCTTTCAAATTTTTGATCACCTCCATGACTTCTAGTAACACTTATTTTTGGATTCAACCATTAGTATTTTGATAAATTATTATCTCATCATGCTTCAGTTTCTCTTCATCCCACCTTGGCTTATAAATAGGTAGTGTTTTATATATGAGAGTGGATGGTTTTATGGTGGCACCACTTCACATCTTGACATTCACATTAGGTGTAACAATCTTCTCCTTTTGTCCTTTAGGAGTCCAATTACTAATGGGGCATGCCAATAATATCATTTCAACACCCTTATCATATTTATCTTTCTTTGTGATTTTGGATTAGATATATAGACATTATTTAACCTTTGTTCACCATGACAATACCCAAAAGTAGGAAAGGTTAGGAAATCATGTTGTTAATATTTTAATGAGCTATAATTGTAACAAGTGTGCAGAGGGAATCAATTGCTACCTCATTTTCATCCATGCCATATGTAGACTCATTTTTTCCATATCTACCATAACCCTTATCTAAAGGTCCAATATCATTTTATCACATGCCACAATCTTTTGCCTCATGAATTTCATTAATTAACCAATAATCTTCATTATTATGGGTAGAGGCATCACTTTTAACTCAATAAATGGAAATATTTATTTCATGTATCATTGTAACAAGGATAAATTGTGAATAATAAGGACTTCATGAAAGTTATTTTAAGATGCAAGAAAAATGTGAATGCCTTTTCATGAGAATATTCTAAGCGTGATCTATGACATCACAATCAATGCACCATAGGCCACTCCTAGGATCATGTGTATTGTTGGAATAAAAATATATATAATTGCAAAACCATGGATGTGATTTTGGATTCAAAAATTGGAATCAATCCAATGTCCACACTTCCTATAACCTCAACTCTTAATGCAACCTTCAAGGCTTTATATGGTTGTGCAAATGTCTTGAAAGATAGTGATGCAAAAAAAGAGGATAAACTTCTGGAGGCCATAAATTTTGATCCATAGCTCCATTTAAGCCCTTCTTCATGCCAAAATGATCGTCTAAATTTTTTAGCTAGAGACATAACCCAACCCATCCATTTATTAATTTTTTTAATATTTTTTTGAGACCATATGTGACAATATGAGGGTCCAAAATTACAATTTAATATTATTTTAAATATTTTTCTAAATTTAAAAATTGTATATTTTTGTAACGGGACTTGAAGTTTAGTTGATATTCATCCGATAGGTTAATATTAGTTTTTAGTTTATTTTTGATGATTTTTAGAGTTGCATGTATTCACATGCAAAACTTACTAAAAATAATAGATGCTAAAAATAGTAGGTCAAGTTTTATTATTTTTAGAGTTTTGAATTTTGCATGTCAACTCCAATTCTAAGTTGAGACTTATATTAACTCCAATTCAGAATGAATCAGTGTCAATTATCTCTATGTCTGAGCTTAATTAAAAAATGAGAACATGTTGGATAAGAGATATTGATTAATGAATATTGAAGGATACAAATGATATTTTAAAGATTATATAAGAAGATAAATATAGAATAATTGTTAAAAAGTAAAATAAATATATGATGACTTACCTTGGATGTGATTACAAATAAGATGAAATCACATAAACAATTATTGCAACAACCTATGCCAATCAATTCTAAGTTGATGCAATTACCATGTAAACTCCAATTTAGAATTAATCAACATCAATTCTCTTTATATCTGATCTTAAATAAAAATTGAGAACATATTAGATAAGAGAGATTGATTAATGAATACTGGGGGATAAAGATTATATTTTAAAGATTAGAAAAGTAGATAACAATAGAATAATTGATAAAAAGTAAAAGAAATATATGATGACATACCTTATATGTGATTACAAATAAGATGAAATCACATAAATAATATTGCAAAAACCTATGCCAATCAATTCTGAGTTGAGTCTAACAACAAAATAATTGATAAAAAGTAAAATAAATATATGATGACTTATCTTAGACATGATTACAAATAATATGAAATCACATAAACAATTATTACAGTAACCTATTCCAATCAATTATTGATTAATGAATACTGAGAGATACATCTGATATTTTAAAGATTATATAAGTAGATAACAATAGAATAATTGATAAAAAGTAAAATAAATATATGATGACTTACATTGGATGTGATTAGAAATAATATGAAATCAGATAAACACTTATTACAATCTTTGCCAATCATTTCTTAATTTTTGTATGTCAACTCCAATTCTAAGTTAAGGCTTATTTATACATGGTTTGTAATTATCTGAATCATTGAATACTAATAAATACATGTTATTATTTTACAAGATTTTCCTATTGGTATTTTTTATCTTGATAGTAATCGGGTTCATTATTTGATATTAGATTAAATTCAAATCTTGGAAGTGTAAGAGATGGTGAGATTATGAGGAGGAATCACTCAGATGAACCGGATTATGAAGAGATGCTGAGGCAAATACAATAATTAACTAAGATAATTATAAACCAAAGAGAAATAAGAATAGAAGATGATGTTGAAGATGACACAAATCATGAAGAGGAAATTCTACAAGAGGAGGAGCAACATGAACTACCACCATCAATGAAAGAGAGGATGGTAATATCTTTAGAAGGAAGGAACAAAAGAATCAAGGTTAGTATTACATATTATGGATGAATTTTAAAACTAGAGGAGTTTATAAATTGGATGAATAACATGGAGAATTCTTTTTGAATGGAGAACTATGAGAGAAGACATGAATGTAAAGTTTTTATGAGCATGATTTTGAAGTGTCATGCAATGATTTGGTAGGATCACCTATAAAAAGAAAGATATAAAAATGGTAAAGATAAAGTCAACTCATGGAATAATATGGAGAATAAGATGAGGAAGAGATTTCTTCTTGTGGATTATGCACAAAACATGTACAAAAGATTTCAAAATTTGAGACAAAAGGATCATAGTATACAAGTGTATACAGATGAGTTTTAAAAAAAAATTCTTATGAATGGATCCTGATGAAACAAAAGAATAAATGGCTACAAGATATGTAAATGGTTTTAAGTTTTCTATTCATGATAAATTAAACATGCATAGAATACATTGCATGGAGGAAGCTAATCAATTAGCTTTTAAGGAAGAATTAAAACAAAATAGACAAAATTTTAGATGAACATCTATTGGGCCAAGAAGGAGACAATCCCATCCAATAATGGGATGGATTTAATAAAAATAGAATTGGGTTTAATACCACTAGAGGAGAATCATGACATGGTGAAGAAACAAAATAAGATAATAGATAAGGGTTTAAATACAAAAAAAGAGGAAGATGATTTCAAAGAAGACAAAGTTATGGTGGTGTTAGAGGATGTTTTCCAAATAAACCTAGTTATTATGTTTGTTATAGATGTGGATAAGAAGGCCATAGTGTGTTCAAGTGTCCACAATACCAAGATCAAAAAAAGATGCAAGAGGATCACCAAAAAGTAAATTTAGTTGAAGATGAAATAACACAATATTGAAGTTGTAGCAACAGATATTGAAGAAAATCTCATGATGAGAAGAATAATGATTACTATAAGGAAATAAAATGTACATAATAAATAAGGTGGTGATGCATGGATATGAGTGGATATTTTTAAAATAAGGTGTAGTTTAGGAGGTAAGATATG
This sequence comes from Torreya grandis, assembly GCA_037957365.1. Classification (NCBI taxonomy): domain Eukaryota; kingdom Viridiplantae; phylum Streptophyta; class Pinopsida; order Cupressales; family Taxaceae; genus Torreya; species Torreya grandis. The sequence continues at coordinate 1,488,029 of JARHVA010004246.1, forward strand.
CAGAGTAATTATAGATGGTGGTAGTTCTGAAAATATGGCTTCTAAGGACATAATTGAGAAACTAGGTTTGTAGTGTGAAAAACATCCTAATCCTTATTGTATTTCATGGTTTAAGAAAGGTAATGAAGTTACATTAGATAAAAGCTAATTAAACAAGTTTTATATAGGTAAATCTTACAAGATGAAATATGGTGTGATGTTATACCAATGGATGTATTCCATGTGTTATTGGGAAGGCCATGGCAATTTGATAAAAAAAAATTTGTGATGGGTGGGTCAAAAAACACATATAGTTTATGGAAATGTGGTATGAAGGTAATTTTTTTACCTCTTAAATAAGAAGGGCAGGCTGAAAGCACATTGACTATAAAATAATTTATCAAATACATGAAGATGATAGGTTTTTGTTATACATTAGTAAAAAAGAAAGAAGACAAAGAAGTGGTGTATGTACCAATGGAAGTAGTAGCAGTGTTGAATGAGTATGTAGTTATTATACCTAATGAGTTAATAGATGGATTACCACCAGAATAAATATTCAACATCATATTGATTTGATTCCAAGATCATCTCTAACTAATCAGACATCTTATAGGATGAGTCCAATAGAACATGTTGAATTAAATAAACAAGTTACTTAATTGGTGAGGAAGGGTGTAGTAAGGGAGAAAATGAGTCCATGTGAAACACTAGTGTTGCTAACTCCAAATAAAGATGGAGGGTGGAAGATGTGTGTGGATAGTAGATCAATCAATAAAATTAGAATCAAATATAGGTATTTTTTACCTTGTTTAGATCACATGATGCATATTCTTGTAGGATAGAAATATTTTATCAAGATTGATCTAAGGAGTGGATACTATCAAATTCAAATTCATGAAGGAGATGAATGGAAAACAATGTTCAAGACTATATATGGTTTATATGAGTGGATGGTGATGATATTCAGATTATCTTATGCACCCAACACATTTATGATGGTGATGAACACAATGATATGATAATGTAGTGGCAATTTTGTGGTGGTTTATTTTGGTGATATTTTAATATTCAGCAAGACTAAAGAAGAACACTTCCAACATTTGAGAGTGTTATTAGAATTATTAAGAAAAGATAAGATCTATGTGAATTTAAAGAAGTGGGGTTTATGCATGATAGTTTGGTATTTTTAGTTTTAACAAATGGTATAAGAATGGATGAAGAAAAAGTAAAGTCAATTGTTGAGTGGCCTATCCCAAAGAGTATCATAGAGGTAAGCAGTTTCCATGGTTTAACAATTTTTTATATAAATTTCATTAAGAATTTTAGTAGTCTTATTGCACAAATAAGAAATTACATGAGAGGAAAATAAGTTTAATAGACAAGGGAAAAAATAGAAATATTTGAGTTCTTGAAGAATAAAATTATATAAAATCTTATTTTAGCATTACCAAATTTTAGCAAAGTGTTGGATATTGATTGTGATGCTTCATTTTTTGGAATTGATGCTATGATGAGTTAAGAAGGGAAGCTAGTAACATATTTCAGTGAGAAATTGAATGAGGTAAGAATAATGTATTCTAAGTATGACATTGAATTTTATACCATTGTACAAGCATTAAGACATTGGAGGAATTACCTGGTGGCAAAAGAGTTTATCCTATTTACTAATCATGAGGCTTTGAAGTATGTGAACACCCAAAAGAAGTTAAATGGTAGGTATGCAAAGTGGGTGTCTTTCTTGTAGGATTATACTTTTGTGTTGAAACATCAATCAATAAAATAGAATCATGTAGCTAATGCTTTGAGAAAGCGAGTGGGATTGATAACTGCTATGGTGATTGAAGTACTTAGATTTGAATTTATTAAGGAATTATATGATTCTAATCAAGAATTTGGCAAGATAGCTGAGCAATGCAAGAATCCATTGACATGTGATATAAGTAATCTTTATGATGACTTGATCCGGACAACAATTCAGATGACAATTCAGGTGATGGGTCCACCCCAATTGATGGCAGAACTTCCGGGAGCCATAAATTTTGCACTGTAGCTCCAATTGACTCACCGTTTAAACCGTTGGAAAGATAATAATGAGGGGAAAATTGTGAGATGACATGGAGATTTGATCAATGAAGTTTGACCCCCTAAAACACAATGAAATTGCCCCAAATTTCAATTTTAGTAGTGCAATCTAAAAATAGTAAGTTTCTAAAAATAGTAATTCTTCGAATTTTGTATTGTTGTAAATCGTGGAAGTTGAACCAATTCATCTCTCTCGAGATTGGTGACCTTCCACATCCTCCCCACACCTTAAAAACATGTATAAATAAATATTTAACTTGAAATGGAAATCAGACATCTCTTCTCAGAGATAAGCATATGTTTGGGTTTGCAAATTTGATTAATAAAACATCTCTTATCAGAGATAACATTAGTTGAATTGTTTTGTTCTTATTTCTTGAATTATATTTCAACCAAAGCTTGTTTTGGATTAGTGGTATTAGAGTAGTTTATCTTTAGAGTGTATGATCTAGAGGATGAGGTCAGATTATAGGAAGTTTGGGTGGAAAATAGAAATAGTAGAATATCCACCTATTCGCTCCTAATGACTTCAAATGGAAGACAACATCGAGGCATTTGATCCTTCCAAGGAAATGGTGAATGAAGCCCTCCAAAAAAAATAAGCATAGATGCTAAAAAAATTCACTCAAATTCTCCAACAAATCTTGATGGGAAATTTTGGCTCCTCATCCGCACCCGCACATCCTTTTAGTGCCCCAACACCCTTCAATTTTTAGGTGAATTTTGATATCCCTACATTTAAAGGCAAAATCAATGCTGATGAAGTAGAAAATTGGTTGGGTCAATTTTCATCTTATTTTTTTGTAAATAAATTCACTAATAAAGAGAAGATTACTTTTGCTCTTTTGAAAGCATCATTGCCTGCCAAAAATTGGTGGGAAGTGTACAAAAAGAGATTCAGTGCAGATGATATGGGTATTGAGATGGAACCTACATGGGATGATTTCATAGATGTTGTAAAGGAAGAATAATACCCTATTAGATCATATGACAATCTATATATAGAGTGGCAACAACTTCATCAAGGTAAGGAATAATCTGTTCAAGATTACACTGACATTTTTCATTCTCTATTTGCGAGATTGGGCATCCAAGAAAGTGAGAAACACAAGGTTCTCAAATATTGTGGTAGACTACAATGGTACATACGAGGAGAAATGGAACTCTTCAATTTGGAAACCATCGGTGAGGCATATAATATCATAGTGAAGATTGAACAGAAGCATGGAAGAATGAATATAAAGAATCAATCTTCAAAATGGAAAAGTGACAAAGAAGGTCAAACACAAGGCCAAAATTGGAAGCTAAAGGAAGGAAAGACTGGGAAGTGGTGTGATTATCACAAATCTGGAACTCACTCTAAAGAAGAATGTTGAGCTATCAAATCACTGCTTTCTGAGTCATAATCCTCAACATCTACTGCTCTACCTCATACAGACCCTGCAGTCGAAGAGGTTGAAGAATAAATTATAGATGTTGATCCTGAAGCCATTGTTGCTTCATCACAGACACACAATGAGATGCTAGATGACAAGGAAAGGTTGTTCCACTCTAAGTTATGGGTGAAAGGTAAGCCTCTGCATTTCATTCTTGATAGTGGAAGTCAAAAGAATTTAATATCTGCTAATGTTGTGAAAAGCCTAAATTTGTGCATGAAGCCTTACCCAAAACCATATAGTATTGGATGGTTGAGTCTAGGGAGAAACCTCCATGTCACCCACCAATGTCTTCTCTCATATGCAATACAACCTTTCCAAGATGAGGTCTTATGTGATGTGGTCAATCTAGATGTTTGTGATGTACTCTTTGGTCAGCCATTCATGTATGATTGACATGGTATATATGAATCAAGAACTAGAAGGATCACTCTCACTCTTGGAACACGGAACTATAGGGTACCAGAAGTACCACCTTCTACATCTGTCTCTCTGATTAGAACCAAGAAATTTATTCTCATGGTGGTCAAGCCACAAAAATCCAAAAGAGTCGATGTTACAACCCTGACTACACAAAAAACACAACAACATAAGCAAATATATATCGAGCTGAAGAAGTTCATGGCCTTCCATCCACAGACTGATGGTCAGACAAAAATGGTGAACAATCGGGCCCTGCATAGTTCCATAAATCACAGTCCCTTCCAAATATGCATCAGGAATCAAATCAAAGTACAACTACCACACTTGATGAAAAATATTGATGCAATGGGGACCATTACTTCTCAAGGGGGGAGGAATGATCCAGACAACAATTCAGATGACAATTCAGGTGATGGGTCCACCCCATTTAATGGCGGAACTTCTGGGAGCCATAACTTTTGCACCATAGCTCCAATTGACTCACCGTTTGAACCGTTGAAAAGCTAATAATGAGGGGAAAATCATGAGATGGTATGGATGTTTGATTAATGAAGTTTGAACCCATAAAACCCAACAGAAGTGTCCCAAATTTCTATTTTAGTAGTGTAGTCTAAAAATTGTAAGTTTCTAAAAATAGTAATTCCTCGAATTTTGTATTGTTGTAAATCATGGAAGTCAAACCAATTCATCTCCCTCGAGATTGGTGACCTTCCACATCCTCCCCACACCTTCAAAACATGTATAAATTAAGATGTAACCCAAAATGGAAATAAGACATCTCTTCTCAGAGATAAACATATGTTTGGGTCAGCAAATTTGATCAATAAAACATCTCTTATCAGAGATAACATTAGTTGAATTGTTTTGTTCTTGTTTCTTGAATTATATTTCAACCAAAGCTTTCAAGTTTTGGATTATGACTATGCATAATGTGGTTTGGTTGGACATTTTTGTAAGATAAAGACAATAATTTTGGAGGAGAATTAGTTTTGGCCAAATATGAAGAGATATGTGAGGTGAAAAAAGGACATGCACAAAATACATTGTTCTACATGCCATTACCAATTCCGAGTGGACCATGGATAGATTTAATTATGGATTTAGTGTTGGGATTACCAAACACACATAGAAGTGACAATTCAAAATTTTTTGTTGTAGACATATTTTCTAAGATGGTTCATTTATTTGCATGTAAGAAAACTAATGATGCTACTAGAGTTGCCGAACTATTTTTTAAGGAAATTGTGAGATTGAATGGTATTCCAAAAAGAATTACATTAGATAGAAACAAAAATTTCAAGTTATTTTTGTAGGAATTTATAGAGGTATATGGGGAATAAGCTAGAATACAGTAGTGCATACCAACCCAGTATACATGGTCAAAAAGAATTTGTAAACAAGAGTTTGGTAATTTATTAAAATTCATAGTTGGAGAGAAGCTCATGCAATGGGACTTGGATTTAACATGATGAGTTTGCATACAATAATTTAGTGAAAAAATCAATAAGGAAATCAACATTTAAGATTATTTATGGGATAAATCCTATGAATGTTTTATATTTGATATAGTTACCGATTGCATAATGAGTTAGTGATGATGTAGAATTATTTGCATAACACATACAACATTTTCAAGAAGTAATAGGAAAGTTGCATGCGAGTAATGAGAAGTATAAAGTAGTAGCAGATGCCAGAAGAAGGTCAAAAATATTTCATGTGGGATATTTGGTAATGGTTTACTTGAGAAAACAAAGATTTTCAGAAGGAACATATAATAAGTTGAAGTACAAAAAAATTAGACCGTGCAGAATTATAAAAAAAATCAATGACAATGCTTATGAGGTGGGTTTTGTAGACACCAAAATTATGTCACATACGTGCATAACTCCCTATGTTGAAACCCCTCTTGAGCCCATTTTTAATAATTAGCCTTCTTAACCCATGCTTTACCCCTCACACATTTAATTAATATAAAATATTTATTTAAGTTAATTAAACACTATTTATGCCACCTTACCTGGCCACCTCATCCTAAGACTAATTCTTACCCTCTGAGTCACCTCAAGACATAGTCCCCTAATCCTAACTACCCACGACCTGTTCTCACGCCAAAAATAAATTTCTAACCAACTATGTCCTTCCTAACCTCCCATTTCTACCGTTTCCTAACAGATACCACACTTGGCATGAGAAAGAATAGAAAATAGGCTAAAAATATAACTTTTACCTATTCTCATGCCATCGATGTCAATCAACCCAAGGCCAACATTAGGTACTTAAGCTAAACTCCAAATTGATGTTTAAGTTAGCAAAAATTAAAAAATGTAATCATTCACATATAAGCTTTTGGCATTCAACTTTCTACATTCATGCTTATAGATACTCTACATAAATCAGTCTAGATCAGGAATTGATATACTGCACAGAGTTTAGATTCTTCTGAATTGGTAGCACACGCTTGTATTTTTGTTCACTTATTACTTCAGCATGCCTCACTAGAGCCATCTATCTAGTACCCACAGTCTATCCATTTCATCAACTAAGTATATATTTGTGTTTTGGTAATTATTTTAAATAGTCATTTTATAATTACATTATATTATACTATTTATCATTTCAAGAAAGCACTGACTCTCCCTATGGAGGGGTTCTAAAACTCCACCTATTTTTATCTGCTCTGAATATACCAATTTTTTTTATAACCACTTGAGTCTTACACACTCCCTTATGACTCTTCCCAACCTCATAAACCTAACCAAAATCCACCTCCCAGCTCAAAAAACTCTCCTGCAACTGCCTAGGACCTACTGCCCCTATCAATATTAGTCACATAATCGATGTCAGTCATATAGCCAACATTGACCATATCTCTTTACTGAAATTGGTAGCCTAACTGATGTCAATGACTATGTATTTCCACTAACCTCCTTGAATCTACCTCAATCACCTCCAAAACCATCAACTCACATTACCTACACTATGTCACTCTCTGCTGCACTCAGACTACAAGAAGGGTATGAATATCTCTCTCTTACTCTCTCTTTCATTTTGTTATTCATTACCAATTTTGTTTCAAAAATTGGACTATCATCCCTAAGGAGGTTTGACACTTCTAAGAACAAGTGTATAGCTTGGCATCCCACTCATATATCTGCTAACAAAGATTTTTGGTGGTAGTACTTTCTTATTCATAGGTAGTCCTCCCCAGCCAAAGAGGAGTGTTCCACATCATCTGGATATGATGCAAAACCAATCCAGGTTCTCTCTAATCTCTAATCCCTACCTTTCATCTCTATTTCTCCTTAAACATCAAATAGATTCAAAATTTAATGAAACATTTCTGTTATGCCTGGTGGGACCCTGGAGTTTTCCTCAGGCTCATTGCTTATTTTAAGCATTCATATAGGTGCATTATAGTGAAAATTTCATTCCTTGCACTTTCTCCTTATTTTTTACCTCAAAGTGAAATATTCAACATTTTATTTTCTGTTTAAGGGCAATAAACTAGAATTTCTTCTTCCTTGCCACTCTTCTCTTCCTTTTGCCTCTAAAAGCAACTTATCATTTTTCTTAAAATTTAAAAGAATCTCTTCTTTATTTATTTATTTCATGCACATTTGGATAGTGAATTTCATTCTCTTCTCCTATTTCATCACTATTTTCATTCAAATCTAAACACTTCAGATTTGGGTTTAAACTTACAACACTTCATTATTTTTCTGCTGCATAGTAGTTCACCTAGTTAATTATAAGCATTATGAATGAATTTTAATACACCTATGTTATACAACTAGATCACACTCATAAAAGAAACATCTAAACTCATCTAAGACAAGGCCTATCAATATTTCATCACTTGGTGGATCACCTTACCCTACCCAACTATCCTACTTTGATTTCACCACCAAGAGGAAAACCCACTCCATTCTCTGGTAAAGTATAAACTCTAGGTAGAAGGTATATTTTGGCTAAGCAGCCTAGCTTGGCTTTAGGTATATGAAGTGTGGGGAGCAAGATCCTATAACAAGCCATGTACCTGGTCTAACATAGATTTCCTCTTGATTACTAAAACTAACTCTAGATTATTTTTCAGTGCCTTCAATAACCAAATTCTCTTCTCATTATCTGATTAAGGCATAATCCAACACGAGATTAAAATTAATCTCTAAGAGTCAATAATTAGTGGCTGCATATTTTTTTTGGCTTTTTTATTGACTTCTATATTTTAGAATTGGTAAGGACATTTTTCCATTGATTTACAAAATCAACACCATTTATAATACTCAAGTTGTATAACCTATTATATAAAGTTTTTTGAGAGTTCATTCTCCTTACACAGACCTCTTGCATCCTATATTTTACCTAGATTCTACCTCTAGGTTTCTAAAACATTGAATTTTCCATCTCCTAGGATATCACAGTGACTGATATCGATTAGTCCCACTGATGTCAACAGAATATAACTACCAACATCGGTTAGGAGACCAATGTTGGTGACTGTGTAATTTTAGTTTGCTCAAAATAGCAAGATAAAATAGCATACTTACATGAACCCAAATCTAGTTTTTCCTTATTTTATCACTAATACAGAGTATTAAGACTATTTATACTTCTTCTTGCATGGTATTGGTGTGAGCCCAAGCCAAAATTCTTATCGATTATGCAAGCCAGAAACCACTTCCACCTTCCCCTCTTGTTATTGATTCTATCATGGATCATGCTTTAGATATAGAGCATACTCCTAGCCCTAACCAAATTTCCATTATTCGTGAAGGAGATCAAGATTTTTTTAAATTTCTTGATTGTAATATGGTAGCCATTCAGCATTACCTTGCCATGAGCTAAACCCACAATTCTATTGGTGACCCACTATATGGTATGCCAACTTCTCTGATGGAGATAAATTTAGTTTTATCTATCTCCACTATTTTCCCCATGGTTACTCAAAACAACACTTCAACAAGTAACCCACCCATAAACAATGTCTAAAGTTCAACATCACCAACTCCTAATCCCACCTAAACCTTGGTGTGACTTCCCTGCTTTCACAACCACAAGCAGTTCAGTCAAGTCTCACTCCATTTTATAATTTGGTGGGTACCTATCCCATCTACTCTCACACCTATAATTACCTAAGATATGACTCACCCTTCACCCAGTATAACCATGCCAATAACCCAACCTACAATAACAACATCCAACCAAAGCATAATCTCTAACCTAATAGGACTAGCACCTTTTATTTCTGCCCCCCAACCTATGACTCATTATCCCTATGTTGTGTCAACACAACCTCAGAAAGCTATGTCATATTCCCTCGTGATTCCTATCAAGTTCCCTATAAATTAGGGGGTCTCTCCAAAACCAACCCCCCTCTAGACCTCATTAAAATGTTGATGGACAAGATGTCTAATCTAGAGACATCTGTGTCAAGTTCAAAGAATGTGTTATCTTATGATTAGATATGAAATGAACCCATACATCCTTATTTTCCTATTCACATTTATTCAATCCAATGAGAACTCCCTAAATTTACTCATTTCTAGAATAAAAAGGACCCACAATAGCATTTGTGAGCATTTAGACATTCTTGTTATTTAATAGGGCATGATGATGCATTATTACTTCATACTTTCCCTATGTCTCTTTCAGGTGATGCCTTAGATTGGTATAGCTCTATAACTTAACACTCCCTTTTCTCATTTACCCAACTCATGCAAATATTCCTAGACCATTTCTTTATTAACATTTCTAAAAAGGTTTCTATTATAGACATTTATTTTATCATGGATTTTATCACTCGCTAGAGAGGCTTAATCAATCAACTCTCTTTCTCCTTATTCCAAACTAAGATTATTGATCTCTTCTCAAGGGCATGTGCTAAGCACATTTCATCCACACTCTGAGTATAAACTTTTTGCACATTTGATGAAGCCTTTACAATGGCACGAAAACTCAAGATTTAGGCTATAGATGAAGGCAGAGTCAATTTGCATAGTAAGAACATGAATTCCAAATTGAATGACTCCTCTTTCTCTAAAAATTCTCCTTCTAACCAAAAATCTATAGGCTCTGCCAATGCAAAGGTCATTAAATCAGCTTCTTCCACAACATAAACCAACCTAATTCCTTGACTTCCCAAAATTTGACCAAGAAATTCTGACAATAGTATGAACAAAGGAAATACACTCCAATTGGGGAGTCATATAATTCCATTATAGAAAAACTATTACAACAAGGAGCCATAACCATTCCTCAAATCAATCCTCTTATACAGTTTGACCCCTCCCATCCTATTCAAACTTGGTACAAGGAGGATGATTTTTGTGACTACCATCGAGTCAAAGGCCATAATTCTAATTACTGTAAAACATTTAAAAACATTGTTCAAGACATGATTTATAGGGTTTATCTCATCTTGTATAACCCTAATGTGGCTACTAATAAAAATATGGATGTGTTCAAAGAACCTTTTCTTAACCATTCACCTAATCAAAATATTATTTAGACCACGATGAATAACTCATGTGATCATAATATCCATATGGTTAATATGGTCTTTCATTTACAACCAATTCAACCTCTCCCACAATAGAAGGCACCTATTTTACCTATTTCTCTCCCATAGTCCATGGAATTTATTTTGTACATTCTTCCTCCTCAGGTAGAAGATCCTATTTCACTCTTTCCACCACTACGTGAGGAAGAGCCTCCTTTTCCACTCCTTTTACCACTAGAGGATCCTATATTTCTAGTTCCTTTTACACCAATGTTACCTATCCTCTTACCACTTGAGGACCACAACTTACCCATTCTGTAACCATATGTTGAAGGGAACATCATTCCTTTGTTATACCCTCTTGAGAAACCTCTTTACCTACCTCTCCTCCACTAATATAAAGTAGTACCCCATCCACTCCACCTTTGCATCTAGAAGAGTCAGTGTTATCTAATACTACATTAGATGAGAGATCTATTGTGCCTACTCTAATTCCACCAATTTTGCCACTTATTTTACTTATGGAGGATCATACTTTACCTATTCCTCTCCCACATGTTGAGGTAATAACTATACCTATGCTATACCCCCTTGAGGAACCCTCTTCACCTACCTATCCTCCACCCATGGAAGACCATGCATCTTTTCCTATCTCTGTCGAAGAAGACCCTATTATGGCTCTTTCTCATCTTTGGTCCAAGGTAGTAGAGACCAATAATTTCCCTCTTTATCAATCACCTCATCCTTCTAAAGAAGCAACCGTAAGGCCTATGTCAACTTCATCTGAACCCTTCTCATGGTTAGTGAAAAGTCTAAAATTTCTTGACTCCACAAAGCTAGATCATGTGACATTTTGAGACTAACTTAAAATTCCTTATCTTACATAATGAGTTTCAAATTTTACTACTAACCCTCTCACTACCCTTTACCCCAAGGTCTTTGACAAAGTTAGAGCTTCTTCACCGAAAGCTCATCCATCTATGTCAGAGCCCTCACCCTCATAGCCATCTACCACATTAAAGTATAATAGGTCTTTAGGTATATGTTTGAACTCTAATCTAAATCATCCATAGGTGAAAACTAGATCTAACTCTCTAACCACAAGTTTTAGTTTCATAGCTTGAACTATAGAAAAACGTTAAGTTTCCTAGATCTCACCAATCCTTCCCTCTTCAACCCTCAACTTTTCCATCAATTTTAGGACCACACCCCTTTACTTTAGTTGGATTATCACTAATCCAAGCAAAATAAAAGGCTAAGTTACTTCCACTACTACCTTTGCCACCTAGCAGGCCTTTCACATCTAACATCGTGATACCTAACACCAAGAAAGTGTCAACAAAGCATGTAACTCCATCACCACATAAAATCACCCCTATGACTCCTAAACAAAATAAGGTGTCCACTCCTATTACCACAACAAGTGCTAGCCCACTCATAAGCTCTCAAAGTTTTTTCCTACGTAAGCTGTTGAAATATTCTATAATGAAACTTCCTCTAAGTAAGCCTTATAGCCCTCTTAAACCAAATCCATCTTGGTTTAATGATACAAAAGTGTGTCTATATCATCATTCTCCTAGACATGATGTTGAAAGGTATAAAGCTCTCATAACAATCATTAAGAAACACATGGATATCAACACTCTCTTTTTTGATACTCCCATTAACTTTCTTGTTATTCTACCTCTAGCATCTATAATGACTCATGTTTTTCTACCTAAATTCAAACCCAAAGATGTTGTCATACCCCCTTTGCCACCTCATTCACCTACGTTTTAGATCAACATAGTTAATGTGGTCACATGGTCATAAAATCAAAAGGATAAAGATAAGGAAAATGTCTCTTCTCCTTGGGATCATCCCTTCTCTAAAGACACTCCTCTGAATCCCAAGATTTCCATCTTGGGTGTCTCAAAACCAACATCTTCAGAAGTTATTCAAAGCTTGATGGTGAAACAGCTTCACCAAACTCCTATGAAAATGTCCTTGTATAAGTTAATACAAAACTCACCCTAACACCATCAAGATTTAATTAGTGACTTGCAAGTAGTTGAGGTAAAACCTGACGATCCCCAACCTCTTGTAGCTTTGGTCAGCTCTCTTAACTCCATCTCCTTGATTTCCTTTAGTGATTTAGAAATCCCACTTCAACACACTAAATATTAGGATTTTACCCTTTTTATTATCTCATATATCAATCAAACTCATGTCAAAAGAGTCATGATCAATGGGGGAGTTAGTATTAATATTATCTCCACCCATGCCTACAAATAGCTAGCTCTTCTCGATAATTGCATGTCTCAAACTGATGTAGTGTTCTAATCCTTTAATGATACCATAGCTATTAAGGTGGGCACTATTGTCTTACATATCCATGTAGGTCCTTGCATAATTCTTGAGCTCTTATATGTTTTAGAAAGAGAGTTACGTGCTATGGCATGTGTGCCCTCAACTTTGCACCACTGTGTCAATTTTGAGCATAATGGGCAAGTGCATGTTATACCCACTAACCCACCTCTATTTAAAACATGCAACATGACTTATAGTCCCAATGATGTTCTCATTCCATTAAAAACATCATCTTCTCTACATGATAATTTTGAAGCTTCTAAAAGCTCCACTACCCTGGTTGCATAGATACCAGTGACAAAAATTCTTGACAAAGATCCCATGGAGGAAACTTTCAAGCATTTATGACTTAGAGAATATCATTTATTGGTGTTCAACATGTTCCATACTCCACAGGAGTATGGAAAGCTTTATATGCAACCAAATTATTATCCCTGTATTGGGATGATCATCCCTTATGGGCCCCCTAACCTTCAAACTAATTTCACATATGGGGGATTGATCAAGCTCCCACCATTGGCAATCCATCCTCTTCACCACAACCATTTACCTATGACTTCTCTTTCTTGAGAAAGCCTAGTTTCACTCACACTTATCTCTATAAGTGTGACTGAAAAGGATTTGGTTTGGGTCCTTATGAGTAGGGTTTTCATATGCCAATTGAATATCCCACTAGCAAAACCATTGAAAATGCCAAAAGGAGGCATGGAGTGAGTTATGACGAACCAACTAAACTCACCAAAACTTCCCATGTACCAATTATTGAAGAGCCAGTCTCTCCTTCTCCACCATCACCTACCAAATCAGAGGTATCTATACCTCCTAATTTTTTTTTAATAAACACCATCCATTTGGGGCCTCTCACCTATCACCAAGGTAAGGAAACAAGGTCCCTTCCTCTCATTCGTCCTAAAATGATTGATGAAGACTCTCCCACTATCAACACTATCTAATGCCAAGATGATGATTATATTCTCACATACATGGGTGTAGATGATTCCTATATCCAATGATCACTCCCATTTAAAACACAAGCTATGTTAAATGAATCAACCATTGACGTCAATTTTCCATATCATGATAACCCTTACATCATCAAGATTAGTCAATCTTTGGATTCATCTGAGTAAGCTAATTATGCCACATTTCTTAATAACCATATCAAATCCTTCACTTGGTATTATAATGGTATACCTGGTATCGACCCCTCTATCATCACCCACAACATTGTCACCAATCAAGATGTTAAACCTATTAAGTAGAAGCTTCACAACATGTATCCTCGTATTATTCTCCTTGTCAAAGAAGAGCTCCAACACCTCCTTTATATTAAATTTATCCAATCCATTGACTACCCACAATGGGTTTCCAATATTATTCTTGTCACAAAATTGATTAGAGGAATCTGTATCTGCACTGACTATTATGATTTAAACCTTGCTTGTCTAAAATATGACTTCCCTTTGCCAAGTATTGACCAACTTGTTGATGTAACAACTGGCCATGAGATGCTATCACTTATGGATGGGTTCTTAGGATATAATCAAATCTTATTTACTCCCAAGGATCAACACAAGATAACTTTTATTACCCCATGGGGGACTTCCTGTTATCAGGTCATGCCTTTTGGTCTGAACAACATTGGTTCCACCTACCAATGTGCCATGAATTACATCTCCATGATCTCCTATACAAAATTATGGAAGACTACATCAATTATTTACTTGGAAATTCTAAACTTTTCCAAGATCACTTAATGATTCTCAAAATCATATTCACTCGTCTCCTCCAATATAATGTTTGACTAAAACCAAAGAACTATGTCTTTGGTGTCCTTTTCGGTAAGTTCTTAGGATTTATTATTTCTCTCCATGGTATTTAAGTTGATCCTACTAAGTTTAAAGAAATATTAGAGATGCCTCTACCTACTAATATCATACAATACCATAGCCTGCATGGCAAGCTTTAGTCAATCCACCACTTCATTTCCCAGTTGTCAGATTGTTGCCAACCCTTTCACCATCTCCTTAAAAAAGATGTCTCCTTCCATTGGAATACAAATTTCTTGGAAGACTTTGATGCACTCAAGTAGTATCTCTTTTTCCCACTAGTTCTTATTCCACCTAAGGAAAATCAACCTTTCTATCTTTACATCTTTGTAACAGACCATTCTCTGGGTGTTATGATTGCACATCGAGATGATCACCATCAAGAACAAGTAGTTTACTAAATAAGCCATACACTATTGATTATGAAACTTGATATACCCATATCAGAAAGCTTTGCCTTATATTAGTCTTTGTAGCCTCCAATCTCCACCATTACCTCATAAATCACAAATCCTATGTCATCACCCATATTAATCCCCTCAAATATATGTATTCCAAGCCATATCACAACCAATGTGTAGCTTGGTGGCTCATGCTCCTTCATAAATTTGAATTAGAGTTTATCCAATAAAATTCTATTAAGGGGCAAATGATCATTAACTAGTTAGTTGAGGCCCTTTACCTGACATCCAACCTTCAAACCTCAATTTACCTGATGAATCCATCACAACACTCTCCATCGATGACATATCCTATTAAATGATGATGTTCTTTGACAGGTATAAATGTTGATGTGATGGGGGTATGGGGGTCATTCTTATTCCTATAGATGGTGAGCCTATGCATTTGTCATTTAAAATAGATTTTTAAAGTACTAACAATATGGCTGAATATTAGGCATTGATCTTAGAGATTCAAATGAATATCTTCTTGGGTATCAAATCAATAACCATTTTTGATGACTCCTAGCTAGTGGTTAGTTAGGTTAATGGTTCCTACCTATGTAAAAATGAAAATTTGCAATGATATAAACATTGTGTAGATACATAGGTAAGCTCGGGGGCGGGGGGCTTGCGTTCGCACGGCCCCCCAAACCCTAAGTGTCAACGCGCAGTAGACTATAGCACGAGATCTATTTCTGTGTGGAACTTATTTTATTGTTTCAGATTTCCACGTATGTTTGCATGGATCTGTATAGAGTCTATCTGCGCGGCTCTGTATTGTGTATTTTTTCTATGTAGCTCTATTTTTTTAACCCCAGTCTTCCATAGCGCGGCCGCCATGATGACCAAAACCTTGGTCTATGCGGATCAGAGTTTTCATTGGAAATATCTTGAATGCCATGGCGGCAACTCCTCTGAGCTGAGGGGGTGATCTCGCAGGCATCTTGGTGGAGGGAATAGGTAGTGGTGGCACTGGATCTGGGGTTTGTTTCTGTTGGTGGTGCTGTCTGTTTTGGGCAGTGCTAGGTGAGGCCGATGGGATCCAAGGTGCTGTGCACGGAGCATTAATGTAAGATATTTTATTGTGTGTTTCTTTATTTTGCTTCAGTTCACTATTTGGCAAATGGTGAGGGGGCTTGCGTTAGCGCAGCCCCCTTAAACCCTTCTTTGGGTGTGGTTGCGTGGTTCTATTATCTTATTTTTTATCACGTGAAACTATTTTTGTACCTCGGATTTCTTGGGCTATACCAGAGGGGGTGATCTGCAAGAGGATCGGTGTTTTCATCGGTGACATTTTGAATGCCATGGCGGCATGTCCTCTGAGCAGAGGGGGTGATCTTGCAGATGTTTGGGTGGATGAAAAGGGCAGTGGAAGCGATGAATCTGGGGGTTGTTTTCTTTGCTGGTGGTGCTGTCAGTTTTGGGCAGTGCACTCAAGCGCTTAGGGAGGAAGGCAAGCCATGCAAATAATTATTTTTTGGCTACCGTTTGTGAGCAAATCCTTAGACAAGGTGTTCTTGGGGTTGCTGGTTTGAACTTGGGAGTCTGCTCTATTCTTTGTGGAGTTGGGCTTTGGTGTTTCTGATTAAGAGGTTTCAGGTCCTTGTAAAACTTGGTTTTTAGGTTGTTTTACCTGGTTTTGTTTGGGTTTCAGGTCCCTGTAAAACTTGGAGAGCTTTTTCTGGTTTATTTTGTTGGTTTTAGGTCCCTGTAAAACCTAGTTTTGTCACTGGTTTTCAGTGGGTTTGCCTTTCTGGCGATTTGTATTGTTTTATCTTTCTGGATTTGTATAGGGTTTCAGGGCCCCTTCAAAACCTACTTTTACCTTAATCTAAAACATTGTGTAGATACACTATTGGGATAATTTGACTCCTACCTCTTAAAAATTGTTCCTCGATCTACAAACCAGTTTGTTGATATAATGGTTTCACTTACTTCACACATACCCTCTTCACCCTCTTCCTCAAAAATCTCTGTCATTGTGCATCACTTAATATTGCCCTATTATGTATCAAAAAACATCCTTTTTATCTGAAATTTAATATACAACCCACATGACTTATGGTACAAGAAACTCATGACTTACCTTTCCTTTTTTATTACCCCTTCTAATCTCTCCAATAATGGCAGACATGATTTCATGAAATGTGATGCTCGTTACACTATGCTAGGGGGAATTATCTACAAGCGAGGTTTTGATGGTCTCCTCTTTAGATGCCTCACTAGTAATGAGACCCCATTTGCTATTAAAGAAGTCCATGATGATATTTGTCATGTAAATTTTAATGGTCATGCAATTTCCAAATGTATCCTTCAATCGGCTATTATTAGCCAACACTCCATCAAGACTATAGTGATTACGTTCAGTGTTGCATCAATTGTCAACAACATGCTAACCTCCTTCATATTCTAAGTCATGCATTACAAGTCACCAAAGACTTTTGGCCCTTCTCCCAATGGGCCTTAAATCTAATTGGTGAGATTAACCCTCATCCCTCTGTCACCATTCTATCATTACTACCACTAAATACTTCACCAAGTGGGTCAAGGCCATTCCTCTCATCTCCACTAAGGCTGAAAAAATTATTGATTTTATCAAAAATCACATAGTTTGTCATTTTTGTGTCCCCCATAAAATTATAATAGTTAATGACAAATATTTCAAAAATAAGACTGTCCAAAATCTTTATGACACCTTTGGAATTAGATTAATTTTTTCATTGCCATACTATCTACAAGCAAATAGATAGGTAGAATCTTCTACCAAACCATTGACCAAAATCCTCATGAAGGTAGTCAATGATATTGGTAAGGATTGACACACGCATATTCCTTTTGCTTTATGGGCTTATCATACTAACATTCAAACCCCTTCAGGTGCTATGCCATTTTCCTTGGTTTATGGGATGGAGGTTGTTTTTCCTCTTGAGGTTCAAATTCCTTCTCTTTGCATCTCTTTACAAGACATACTTACTAATGATGACTTTCACCAAGAACGTTTGGCTCAACTTGAGTTGCTTGATGAGCGCCATCTCATATCCCTTAACCACCTCCAAATCTATCAAGAGCATATCAAACATGCTTACAACAAAAACCTCAAGGAGAAAGATTTCAATATCGGAGATCTCATCTTAAAAGAAAATTAACATGTGATAAACATGGAGAAAAGAAAATGGGGTATGTTTTCTCTTAATTATCTTGGACCCTACATCATAACTCACAAGTATGGCTCAAGACCTTATCACTGATCTTCTCTCAAAGGAAATCTAGAACTCGATCCTTTAAATGCTTTGCACCTACAACCATTATTTTGTTAATCAAGTGGTGCTTTACCTCGTGTTTAACTTGAGCTCATCCCTTGAGCAACCCTATTACATTCATTTCCCTTCCTCTTAACACTTATTCCTACACACTTAGTTAATCTATGAAGTGATATGGTTTTACCCTCAAAGTGGAAAACCCCTAAGCCTCTATAGTCTTGTCCATGACTAAAATAATAAAAAATTGGGATATGTAGACAAGTTATAATCTCTCAAGTCATGATTTTCAACATAGACTACTCCTTTCAAGGATAGTTTCATACCTTGTCTTTGATACTATCAATATATTGCTCCCTTTAAGGATGGCTAAGTGAAGCTTTGTTATCAAGGGAAATAATAATTTTTTTAAAAACAAAGAAGCTTCTCATATTGATCAGCTTCATATGGCCTCAACACAAATAAAATCCTATTGTAGGCTTCCTGCATTGATCAACTTACATAAAAAAGAAACTCTAAGTCATGGACTTACCTATAGTATCTCTCAGGTCACCCAAAATAGGGGCATACCATCCCCACTTTGAAGGTTAGACTACCCAAACACTCTCACTCATTTTACCCTTTACCCCTCATATTCTTTCAACGTATTTTGAACTCACTTGAGACAAGGTGAGTACGATGCTTTTCTAACAAACAAAATGGTCAAATGATGCAAAGCATGAAGGAGGCTTCTATTACTGAGCCTATTTATGTTATGATTATGGTCTTTGCCAATACATGAGCATCCTACCTCTTTATTTCCCATCCCAATCACATCTCGATGTCTCTACTAAGATGAAAACTTCATACAAGCACTATCAAGCTAACTCCATTTATTTTAAGCATACACCATCACAAATATAGAAAAATGCTGAAATAAACTAACATAACCAACTTATCCATTTTAATCATACGCCATAACAACTATGGAAAAATGCTAAGATGAAACTAACAAATCAATTATGCATATACCATCACACATATGGGAAATGCTAGTTTAACTCAACTAAAGTGATCAACATTAAAATAACATTAACATAATATAAACATCCACATCATCATCACCATCACAATAAACACATCTCATATATATATACATGCTAAATAGAAATGTACATCATTAAATCATAACAATATCATCTCTCCCTCAAAATATACATCTCATTTTTGGCTCATAGGCTATTGTGTATACAACATATATAACAATAACAAAATCTAGTGCTCAGATTCAGTGAGGCTATACTCGTGGTTGTGAAGAAGCAGTGTCATCACCACTCTTTACTTATCTACATCTGCATGAGCTAGAAGCCATGGCATGTGTCATTGATCTCTCCCACTCTCTAAACTTAGAATACCTCTAAATATATGGGAAATCCTTGATGTCCCTCTCATAATAATAAATCTCATCAAGGGTAGTGTTGTACCTCACTAGAGATACAATTTATGGTGGTCCCATCACACCAACTAAAGGTCCTTGTATTGGTCCTTATGGTGGAGGAGGAGTAGCCTGACCTAATGCTCTCAAACTATCCCTCTCTACTATCAGTGTAGTAAGCTGACCCTATAATACCCTAACTTGGCCCTGTAATGCCCTAACCTAGCCCTATAATGTCACCACCTATTCCTATAAGACCAATACCTATGCTTGAGTCACATCTCAAGCATGTACTACCACATTTTAGGCATGTACTACTGCATCTTGTACCTCTATCACTACATCTCAAGCCTATATAGCTAACTCTCTCTCATCACTACCTATAAATTTGGTGGTGGCCTCCTGACCTAAACCATAGGATGCAAACTTATCCACCATGTAAGATACACCATTATGCATCCAGGATCTACTACAACTGGGCCTATTGGCCTCTCCTCCAAATCTAGCCCATCTATCTCTTGGGGCAAGGTTAGGGGTGCCTCTATATCATCCCTCCTATATTGAGGAAAGGTAGGCATCACATCATATAACAAGCTAAACTGTCTCCTGACCCATGTCATGGGTATCATCTCTAGGTCTTTGACACATCTCCCTCTGACACATAATGTGATCTATAGACCAACAAGCTACTCTACCTATCATCTAAATGTAGGGTATGTCAAGTATGGCCTCCAAACAATATATCTAAGAATCAATCCCTTTATCATGCACCTATAATGATCAATATCTAACCCTATGATGTCTACTCATGTTTGGGCCATACCATCTCTCCACCATCTGAAACCAACCCTAAAACCAATTGTAACCATGGTGGCTAACCCCAATGGTCATGTCACCATGATATGCTCATATGCCCAACAATAGAGTAAATGCCTAACACATGAACTGTACCATTATCACAACCTCAACCCCCATAACTCTTTATATAATTATGCCAAAAAAGCTGATCCCCATGTAAATGCAATCCACTACTCAATCATCTATGCCAAAACACCTATCAATGCAATAGAAATCTCCCATAATCTACATTTGGTAGTGCACATACTGTAATCCCTATCATCATTAGGCTGCTCAATCAATGTTGCTCCTCATCAACAATGTACAGTGCCTCATACGCAAAGTTCATTGAATGATAGGCCACCTCAGTAACATGCTCTCCAAATAATGAAACCATGTGAATATCATGCTCCTCTCTCAAACATGAGAAGAGATCCTCACCCTAGAGTGGTAACTATAAAATCCTATAAACATCCTCTTATGTCACTATCAACTCTTTGATTTACAAATGGATGGTGTTAGTGGTGTGATCCCACCACTCTATCAATACTATCATCAAACTAACATCCCATAAAACTCTAAAATATCATCACAATCCTCCTAACCTTATGGTTGCCATGTCCTGCTACTCATATAGGGTGACATCCCTCATCTGTGTCAACAATGTTAGTAGTCAACCTTGTAGCATCAACTCCTACCTAGCCTACATCAATACAAACAAACCACAAATCATATACTTTCTAATATAACCTACTACCCTTTTTTCCCCTTCTCTCTAGGATAACTACATTGGCTTGAGGCCCTCAACTAGGCTATGTAGGTAGTGATTAGTCAACATGGAGTCTTTTAAGGTTAGTTCGGCCATATACCCACCTAGATATCTAACTTATTGTCCCATCTCCAACTTAGGCCTCACTACCTATCTCTCTGCCCTAGGCCCAACTTCCTATCACAACTCTAGGCCCCATGACTTATATCCCAAACCCTTAACCCTATGACCTATATTTTAAGCCCTAGGTCCCATGACCTATTTCAACTTACCTTTCCCTAACCATTTCCCTTAACACACTTTTAACCATACCTTAGATATTTTTCCCTATGCACTGGGAGAACTACATTGGCCTGAGGCCCTCAACTAGGCTATGTAGAAAACACTCAATTCATGTGGGGTCTTCTAAGGCTAACTCAACCATTAGGCTAGTTGACTAATCTAATTAAGGATCTAAAATTGGCCTTTTCACCTATTTTAGGGTTTATTAAGGTCATTAATGTTAATTTTATATGTTGATAGTGGTGCTTGGTGTTGGTCGATGTTGATAGACCCAACCAACATCGGCATCATGTCGATCAATGTCGGTGAACCCCATTGACATTGATGACTAGTTTGGACCTAGGACCAAATAACTTGTCTCCCACTATTTTAGTTTTTTTATACAACCTAACCCAAAATTAACTTGAACCTACCCCACCCCATTTCCTACCCCCCTCAACACATTTTTTCCCAAATTTTTAATTTAGCCTAAAAACCCAAATTAACAAACTTAAATTCAAAATTATCTCATGAACGCTCTTACCTCATCTCTCTATCTCCTCTGGGCTAGAATAACTAGTCCTTATGGTGGTGCACCTCTCACTAGGTCCCCTCCTAGCTCTACCATCTCACTATCACTCTGAGCTCTTTTTCTCTCTAATCAAATGTTGCAAATGAGTTTTGGTGGGCTATCAAACCCCTCTTTGTTAGGTTTGGTCATCCATTGATGTTGACATCCTTGAGCTAAGATGTTGATGTTGTTAAAACTTCCTACTAACATCAGTGATGTAACTGACATTCACACCTTTCAATTAGATTTTCTAATAGCAACCACAACCCTTTGGACTCTACCATCAATCTAGGGTAAATTGGATATCACGTATATATCCTTGACCATGACAACCAAATTGGAGATCACATATATCTCCCCAACCATAATAACCAACCTTGGACATCCCTCTAATCTCCACCCACAATGACTTTGACTAGAGATCATGAATATCTTCTTGATCATTGACCCTTTTAAACTAACCTTACATTGCTTGTCTTGACCACTTAAGCTACCTTGCTATAGTTGGATATTATAGCCATGCATATATATCAGGGGTTGTGGATCATGACTAAGCTAGTCTTATCACATGTAACCTTTTATGTTTATTAGGAGCACTTCTTACCTCTGATACCAAGAACATATGGACCATTGGAGCTATAATTTTGATCATTTTGATCTTATCAACTATCACTTACAAGCTATGATTTGGTTATTTCTATTCAATTCCTCCTCACCTTTTATTTTATCAGCTATAAATCATAGTAGTATACATGCAAGTAGTGATACCACATTCTCACATAACATCCATTCAGTTCTTATCAAACTGGTACCTGATTCTAGTTTCTCCTCCATCGGTTCCCAATTTGATGGGGGATACCTCATCCAATACTTGGAGCATAATAGATACTCCTATGTTTATCTTGCACTTTGTCAATATAAATTATAAGACAAAAGGGGTAAATGTAGACACTAAAAAAAAGTCACGCACATGCATAACTCCCTATGTCAAAACCCCCCTTGAGCCCTTTTTTAATAATTAACCTACCTAACCCATGATTTTACCCATCACACATTTAATTAATTTAAAATATTTAATTAGGCTAATTAAACACTACTTATGACACCTTATCCTAAGATTAATTCTTATCCTCTGAGTCACCTCAAGACTTAGTCCCCTAATCCTAACAACCCATGACTTGTTCTCACCCCAAAAATAAATTCCTAACCAACTAAATCTTTATTAACCTCCCATTTCTACCATTTACTAATGGATACCACACTTGGCATGAGAAAGAACAAAAAATAGGCTAAAAATAGCCCTTTTACCTATTATCATGCCACTGATGTTGGTCAACCCACAACCAACATCGATGGGATCATTGATGTCGATTACTTAAGCTAAAATTCAAAATGATGTTTAGGTTAATAGAAATAAAAAATTGAATTATTCACATATAGGCTTTTGGCATTTAACTTTCTACATTCAAGGTTATTGTTACTCTATACAAATTAGTATAGATCAAGAATTGATATACTACATAGAGCTTGGATTCTTCTGAACTAGAAACACACGCTTGTATTTTTATTCATCTATTACTTTAACACTCCTCACTAGAGCAATCTATCAGGTACCCATGGTCTATCCATTTCATCAACTAAGGATATCTTTGTGTTTTGGTAATTTCTTTAAACTGTCATTTTATAATTACTTTATATTATATTGTTTATGATTTCATAAAATCTTTGACTCTCCCTATGGAGGGGTTGTAAAAATACTTCACCTATTTTTCTCTGCTCCAAACATACCAACCCTTTATTTATACCCACCCGAGTCTTACACACTCCCTTACGACTCTTCCCAACCTCATAAACCTAACTAGCATCCACCTCCTAGCTTAGAAAACTCTCCTATAACCCCTAGGACCTACTGTCCCTACCAACATTGGTCACATAACCAACATCAACCATATCTATTTACTAACATCAGAATCCTAAATAACATTAGTGACTATGGATTTCCACTAACCTCCTTGAATCTACCTTAACCACCTCCAAAAATATCAACAACTCACATTACCTACACTGTATCACTCTCTGTTGCACTCAAACTACAAGAATGGTATGAATATCTCTCTCTTACTCTCTTTAATTTTGTTATTCAGTACCAATTTTGTTTCAAAAAGTGGATTATCATCCCTAAGGAAGTTTGACACTTCCAAGAACAAGCGCATAGGTTGGCAGCACATTCATATATTTACTAACAAATATTTTTTGTGGTAGTACTTTCTTATTTGTAGGTAGTCCTCCCCAACCAAAGAGAATTACTCAACATCATTTG
>JARHVA010004246.1:1517500-1572500 GCA_037957365.1 Torreya grandis
GATAGTGCCTCAAGTATGCGTAAGTAGAAATCTCAGTGTGAATATAATTTTCTAGTTGTGAACAAGTGAGATATAAATAGTATTAACCTTAGACTTGTCTTGTATATGTATATTCATATTTATTTATTTTATTTGAATAAAAGACATGAAAAACATGTCATCTAATCCAAGGGAGTGATTTCAATTCAAAAAAAGTTATATTGATCACATGAGACACTTATGGTGAAGGAAAAAATGCTGGTAACATACAAAATCCAACCTTTTTTGACACTATGTAGGATGGAGAAGACAATGATTTGGAATATGGTGATAATATGTTTAGTTCTTTTAATCAAAACTATTGAATTAAATAAGTTTTGATCCAATTATGAATAAATAGTGAGAAAAATTACAATGTATAACATATGCAATAAATACATACAAGAATTATTTGAAACTTACTAATTATAAATATATGATAAAAGAGGAAAATAAAAAAGATAAATAACTTAGTTGGAAATCAGATATAATGGACTACAATAGAGACTATGTGAGGTTTCTATAGATTAGGAACAGGATTCTGTATAGATTAGGATAAGTCTACATTATTCAGACAAGGTCAGCCTACTATATAATCTTTAAGGTGGGCCAACATTTGGTAGGTATTTTTTTTTACCTCTTCTTTAAATTAGATTTATGTAATTTTTTAGGTAGGTCAGGTGTGTGTGATCAGACTCACTTGATTCACTCTAGACACCATTGTGTACCTTATTATTAACTTTTAATCATAGATCAATAGAGAAAGAGCAAAATGCAATAAATGGGAAAAATGTGTTAAGAGTTAAAGTTGTGGTTAACCTCAACACTACCTATGTTGATTATTACCTAAATACCAATACTTTTAAGAGGGATTAAACTCTATGTAGTTCTCTAATTTTATGGTGGTGTGTGTGAAATACTAATGTAATGGTATATGTTGGTGCA
This sequence comes from Torreya grandis, assembly GCA_037957365.1. Lineage (NCBI taxonomy): Eukaryota > Viridiplantae > Streptophyta > Pinopsida > Cupressales > Taxaceae > Torreya > Torreya grandis. Next base: position 1,518,464 of record JARHVA010004246.1, read on the forward strand.
ATCTTTGTGTAATTATGTGCTTTAACAATGAATTGTGACTTTAGAGGTGCATGCAAAATTAGCATAGGGACTCTTGGCTTATGTTGACTTACAATTTGATAAAATAGTTTATTTTATCTCCATGTATAGTTATAATAATTATCGTGTTTGCAATATGAAATCCTCTTTCCAACTAATGAGTAAAATAATGTAGTGTGTTTATATAGTGTAATTTTTTGTAGTTCCTTTGAAGGTACTTGTGAAATGAGTGGTATGATCCATTAGATGAATTTAAATTTGCTAAACGTTTGTAGTATACTATGAGTTGTATAATCACAGAGTTTTGTGTAAGTGACATGTGTGTGATGTATATTATTTTGTATGATGTGAATTAATTTATATGCAATTCAACATGTGATTAAATATGGAAATAATCCTTCATGAAGGAACTGAAAGGTTTATAATGTGAAGCAAAAGAAACTCCTCACAACCATATATACCTGTAGTATAATGAAGAAATAACTATGAATTTAAGATTTAGTAATATATAGATCATTTGATGGTTTGATTAAACATTTTACATGTTGTTCTATATAAAAAAAATTATAGTTCTATTCAAATTTGGGTCTCTATTATAACAAATATATATGATTTTGGATAATAAACTATATCTAATGTCAGGCCAGATAAATTATTGATGGAATGACAATGATAAATATTTGGTGCAAGCCAAGATTGTCTTCACAATTCAAGTTTGAATGAGAGCAAAAATTACAATATAAAAGACCAAAAGTCTATTCATTTCACATTACAAATGTGACTCTTCCTATTCTTATAGGAATAGATAACTTATTGAATAAGACAAAAACAAGACACCTATAGTAGAAATATAGTATTAATAACAACTGTATATAATATTTTACATCCCCACCTTAATTTTTAGGGGTCTTTCTTACACCAAAAAATTCTATTAACTTTTTAAAAAATTAATTCATGCAAGAACTTTTATCAGGATGTTTGTTGGTTTCTCTACCATGGGGAAATGTTGTATCTTGACACTATCGTCCTTTACCTATTATTGAATCAGATGATATTTGGTATTGATATGTTTAGTTTAGTCATTAAAGATTGGACTATTTTCCATCTAAATTTCATAAGGGTTGTCAATCATGAGAGGTGTTGACAAACCCTATTATTCCTTCAAATCTAAAAGAACCCTTTTGAGCCACAATATCTCTCTAATTACCTCTGAAGAGGCCATGTATTATACTTCTACTAAAAAAAATATTAGCATTCATTGTTTCTTGGATTTACAATTGATAATTTCTATTCCAAAATTCCTCAAAAAAACATGAGGTCGAATTTTGATCTTCATGATCACAAACATAGTCAAAATATGAATACATAACTAGTTTGAAGTCTCCTTCCCTAGATTATTTGAGCCAAAAAATTTATGTTCCTTTGAGATATCTGAGGACCCTTTTTTTTTCTACCCAATGACTATCCCTGGGTCATTGTATGAATCTTGAAAGGACACTAATTACAAATGATATATTTAGTCGAGTTGTGGTCACATAAATTATATTTCCAATGAGTTGTCTATATTTATTGGAATAAACCAAATATGTTGAATCTTAGATGTTAATTTGATATTTTGTTCCTTGGGCATGCTAAGAGGATTACAAAATTCCATTCTGAACTTCATCAGAATGTCACCAACATACTTATTATGAGTCATGAATAAATACATTGGATTTTGATTAATTAAATACCAAAATAGTAATGAATATAACCCAAATCAATCATTTCAAATATTTTCATCAACTATAATTTGAATTTTGTAGTGTACCATTCATCGTTCCCTATAATGAGCAAATCATCAACATACACCACCATAAATATAAATATTTTTCAACTTTTTTGATGAAATGATTTACATCTTCAAACTCAATTTTTTTTATTTTCATGTTCAGGAGGTGCTTATCTAGTTTGTCGTACCAAGCTTGAGGGTCTTGTTTTAAACCATATAATAATGTTTCTAATTTTCACAAATTGTGATCTTTTTTGTTTAATAAAAAACCTTTAGGTTATGTTATGTACATAGTTTTCTTGAGGTCACCATTTAGGAATGCAATTTTGATGTCCATTTGGTTTAAATTATATCTATTTTGAATTACCAGAGACAACATGATTTGAATGGTAGTCCATTTTGGTGTAGGTGGAAAGGTTTAATTATAGTTAATTATTTATTTTTGAGCATATCCATTTGTGATAAGCATTGCTTTATGATTATCAAGTGAGCCATCATCCTTATATTTTTTGTAATATACCCACTTATACGAAACAAGTTTTCATCCATATGGAGGATCAACTAATTTCCAAGTCCTATTTTTTACCAATTCATTGTACTCATTTTTAATTAATTTTATCCAAAATTCAAGATTCTCATCTCATTTGAAACATGTTATTTTTAAATCAAACACAAAATTGAGTTATTCTTCTTAATAATCATTTATGGTGATATTTTAATTCTATCTTAAATTTATTCAATGTACTTGTCTAATTGTGATGCATCTGCATGTGCACTTCTTGTGCCTATTTTCCTTGTTTCATATGGTTTCACATCTTTTAATGTTTGGGTGGACCACTTAGGCATTTTTTAATGTGTTTTACATGATTCAAATTCATCCTCTTAAGTTCCATCACTTTCTTCCCTCTCTTGTAGTGTACTTTTATTCATTGTTTGATGAATTTTCATTCTCCCCTTTAGGAGGAGTTTCAATCTCATGTATATGAAATAATGAAAAATCAATGGATTAAAAATTGTGTGTCCCTCACTCATTATCTATAGCACCTAGTTCCCTCTCTTTTTAGACATAAATTTTGTATTGCTTTCCAAGTTGACTCAACTATCAGTCGATGTGTTCTTTGTCCTTTGAAAACTCAAAAAATACAAATTATCTTACAACAAGAAACTTATTATATTTCTCATTGTATAGCCTATATGCCTTAGAAGATTCAAAATAACTTGAGTGGGTGAATTTTTGAATCCTATGGTCCAATTTATTTTTCCTATCCTTTGGAATCAATATGTAACAAGTGGATCTGAAAATCCAAAGATGTCACATTGAAGGGAGATGACAACACCACATCTCATATGGAGTCTTTCTTTTAATATTTTTGATGGTGATATATTTTGTAGGTATACTATTTTTTAAGTTTTTTTGGCCCAAAATTGAATATTTACTAATTTTTAGTACAACATAACATGAACAATATTCATCATAGTTCTATTCATCCTTTCTAAGATTCTATTTTATAGTGGATTGTAGGAAACTATGAGATGGTGTTTGATAATAAATGACATTAATCCACTTGTATACCATGATCCATCATAATTAATTACCTCTTATCTAGTTATAAATGATTATTCATACATTACCCATTTGATCTCACATCCAATTTGATTTGGTTATAGTGATTATAGATTACTTATTTATCTCAATCACTCATTCAATAGCCAATTTTGATCCACTTAACCTTACTCAATTTGGAATTTATTATATATCAACTTACTAAGGTCTTATATAACTTATTATAGGTCTCTTTTCTCTTGTCTATTCTTATAAAGGCATATCTCCTTAGATTTGTCTTATCAAGACCAATGAGTTCATTCATAGAATTCTAAAATCTTATCTAACCTATGATTATAAACTAAATGAATATGTACTTGCTATTTTCACCAAGTATTTCACTTCAAAGTTGGGTTTTAAAGCCTAATCTAATATTTGGGTAACATTTCAATACCTCTAGGCATGTGGATTGCCTATAGCAGAGGTAGACCTTTAGGTTTAAGGTCTAACTCCCTAGATATGACTTTGATTGATTATAGCCTACACTGACATATTACTTTGATGAAAAGGGATATAAGTAACATGGAAAGTTATATAATTTAATGAGGTGATACAATATAATGATATCCAATATACTAATATACAAATGCACTATGAAACATGACTCACACCACTAGTCTCAAAATCTTGAATTGCTCTAACATTAGTATTTCAAATATGGAGGTGATATGCATTAAACTAATCAAGGTGAGTGAACAATAGGTCAGATTTTAGATGATAGGGATAATTAATTACACTTATATATATTTTAATACATTTGACTACACTTCATGTGACCTATTAGAGTGAAAACACCTTGCATCAAACATTGAAGAGCAAAGAGAAACCAAGGATAGATACTAATTTCTTGACCTTTCACTATACACCAATTAACACACGTATAAAATATATTTATGAGATTAAAAATAGAATTAAAATATTATTTCAAAGGAAAAATATGATATAAAACTAGTAGGGATTCACCACACTAGATGTAGATCCCTTTACAAAACCAAAATGGCTTGAATTTATAAAATGTGTTAAAGGAGAGAGAAGAAGTGGAGATAAAAGATCACAAGAAAAAGTTTCAAGTGATGAATACCATTTAAATTGAAGGAGAATGGATTGTGTAAAGAGATATATAAGTCTTATTGGATAAGTGTCCACCTGAAGCATGACAAACTCTCCAAAACTGGCATAGAGGTCTTCAACTACCTTCTTGAAAATGCCTTCATGATGAGGCATATCTTGACTACTAAAAATTTGAATAGGAATATTTGACAAATATTAAATATTATATATAGGTTGGAAACATTCCATGATAGTTATTATCTGCATCCCTAACTGATATCTTTCTTTTGGACACTTGTACTCACTATCTGTAGTCATTCATTAGCCCTCTTGGCCTCATTCTTCACATTTGCCATCAAGGTGACCTTCAATTGCTTAACAAAATCCATGAAATAGGTGTTAAGACACCTATATATAGTCTATTTTCCTACTTTAATAATTATACCTTAAAAGTATATACAATTAAACTTCTCATCTTCTCACTAGGTAGTCATTTATCATTTTTAATCTCTACCCAAGATTCCTTGTGATGAATGGTGTAGCAAAGATATTTCAATGGCCATATGTAGTGATAAATTAATATGGAGAGTGGGAATAATTATATATATACTTACTCTAATGTTCATCATTCTTTATTTCTTTTCTACACCTACAAAACACATAAAAATGTATAATAAACCTTATTGTTAGCATATCCATATAAGCAGGGTACAAACCAATTGGGTATAGATGATCCTGAGAGAGAATTATACAATTTACAAACATATTATATGATAAAATACTCCCTCTAAGTACATATCATTTGTATATCCTTCATGAAGTCTTAGATAAGGGTTTATGAGGGTATTAGCATGTTTTGTTTCTTAGGGATGGTTCATAAAAACTAGACATCCAACCCCTAAACAAATTCCACATAAATCATGTTCAAGACACTACTCAAATACCCCTCTATCATTTTGGTAAAATTCAATGTGTTTGTATTGATGTGAGTGTGTGAAGATGGTTTCTTGAGTTTTAGAGTGAATTATGGGTACCCTTGAGGTGTTTTTAGGCCAAAAATGACCTCTTTGTGATATTCCTTTCAAAATAAATAGATTAAATAAACTCTATACCTTATAGTTATAAAATTGGTGGTAAGATTAATTTGGCCTTAGAAATGAAATTGAACCACATTAGGGCTTAGACCTAGTCCTAGGCCTAATAGACCTGATTGTGTTTCATGGCCTATGACCACCTCTAAGTGATTTCTCAAGACTATGAGCTTTGTTTCACACTTATTCATCTTTAATTCAACTTATTAAACCTTTATTAAGTTCTCAAATAATTTCCATTACACCCTGCTATCATCTTCATTCCAAACGTGTAGTCATCTCATTTCTTAGAGTGCCCTCTGTCTAAGACAAAATAGAGGGAATCTCCCCTATTTTATTATCTAAAATGAAGATATGGAGGGATATAATAGGTATTTATGACTTTATACACCAAATTTTAAATATATATGACTCTTATAGCATTATCAACACTTCAAATCTTTAAAAAGTGGGTTTTTGAACATAGTGACTGTGCAAGATCTAGAACTACCTGTAGGTGATGATTTGGAGCTTATCTTGCTCTAATTTCTAGCTCTAAGAATAACATGAGATGGATATCACCATTATGAGAGTGGTTTCATTAATATTCATCCATCACACATCTTTTTCAACTCTCCAAGCTCACATCTTTCCCTAGCTTGCACTAATCTAAGACTATATTGATGATGACACCTATAGGTGACCATTATGGAGAGTTTAATGGATTGTCTATATACATTCATTTGTGATTAAGAAATTAATTGATTCTCATTTATCCTAATGAGATAATTAGATCAAATTAACTCTAGGTGAACATTTAGACTTGTAGAAAATACTTCTTCTTTCTCACAATCAATGCATTATGGTTCTATAGTCAGGCTGTAAGTGACCACTTAGGAGAAACAAGGCCCCTATAGGTGGTGATGTGATTCAAACCATTGTAATACAATTTTTCTTGACTTTTATTTATATCATGGTGTCATTTTATTTAAAATGGAGTCACTTATCTTTAAGTCTATGCTTTCATGTGTCACTATTGCATTGTAAGATCATCTTAGCTTAAAACATTATCGCTTACTGAAGGTTTTTAGTGTAAATATACTTGAATTAAGGTTATAATTACCTCACCTTATCTTCATAAAATAAATTCCCTTGTGATTATATGACATCTCTAATGATTAGGCTATAGGAAGGAGAACATTTATACTAACATAGACCTCAAACTCATCATTATAAGATGACACTAAATATGGACAAAACCCTGATTCAAAGGAATTAAGGTAATATGTCTCTTTTATAAATTTCTCAAATTGAAAACCTTAAACTCAAACATGACTATATAAAATTCCCCAATAGTTGTTAAAATTAACTTCTCCACGTTCCTATACCTTAATAAAGGTCTCAAATGAGTTCAACACCTTCATTCAACTCTCTCAGACCTCTGTGGAGTTGTCTATAGGTAAACATCATATTCAAGATTATATGCATATTGAATTGGTTAACATGACCAATATCCTAACCTTTTTAAGGGATTAATCTCAATATTTCCACTTTAGACTCATTATCACAATTATTGAAATATCCTTACCTCACTAATGTGATTGTTTAGAGCTCTTTTACACCTGACTCTAAGTGATAGTTGTAGGATTATTGATTGTTCAATGTTTACAACTCTATTTTAATCCACCAATGTGAATTTTTGAGACTCAAACTCCAAAATATAAAATTTTAACCATTGTCAAGATATTTTGGAGGCAAAAACTCTCCTTTATCATGAAGACCAAAATAAGAAAACAAGCATTGCAACTTTTAAAACATTGCCTACAGATTGACAATGGAGTCTCTCACTAGTAAAAGAGATGTTTATGCCATCTTTCTCACACCAAAATTGAAAAATAAATGATTAAAATTTATTTCAAGTCTACATTAAACACTTGATATTTATGGACCAATCCATGCAAAAGAGAAAACTATTGGCCATGGTGATGTGTGCAGAAAATAATCACTATCACACTTAATAATGGTTCATGAAGAATAGTGCACTAATCCTCTAAATATTAACATGAATTTTGTGTATAAAAATATTGATACTATCTATTAAAATAATTTTCACCAACTCATCTCCTCCTATCCATACCATGCAAAGATCGGTTGACCATTTCTGCTTGTCTAGGAGAGCGATAGTGGAGATAGGTCACTTTTGACCAATTTTAGGTCTATCAAAACTTATTAAGAATGGATGTAAATTTATGAGATCTTAAGAAACACTCCTACAGTAAGCACTCATTCCAAAACTACTTGAAATATTATACAATAACTTAAAGCTTCTTAAAACTACATGGTCTTCTTACTTTTAATGTTGCATCTATAGTTGTTAGTCCAAGAATGCATTTGTGAGAAGAATCTGACATGTAAGACATTATATCATTTCTTGACACCTTTTATTCCCTATATAAACCATATTAATTCAACAAATTAACCAAAAATGACCTTAGAGTGACATAGGATAAACTATACAACTATGACAAAGCTAAAGCACATTATACACGACCTCATAAGAACATGGTACACATTTTACAACCTAGAATACCCATATATAAAGTTTGAATATATAAGGGGTTGACATAATTTGAATTTTTGTCAAATTATTCAACAATTACCTTTCTTTTTATTATTCATCCTTCAAAGATATATCTTTTTTGTCAACCTTGAATCAACATTTCACCTCATTATACCTTATTCTTAAACCTATAAACTAATCCATTATTCATAACACACACAAAATATTATCATTAATGAGTTCTATTGTCTTGTAAAATATATAATCTTACTTCAAACATTTTTTCATACACAAGGATATTTCATCTAATATTATGCCTTTTATACTACAAGCCATGATTAGGACTACGTATAAATAAACTTCAATAATTTAAAACTTGGACACTCCATAACCTTTATTTTATTGAAATTAATTCACAAGCACTCTTTTAAAGCTCCCACAAAGTTTCATAACCTTTCATATCTTCAAGTTCAATAAAATCATGATTTTGTATTCTAGGCCTAATTAAAGACCATCGGCCTATATTTTTACCATATCTCTTTCCATACTACTCCAATAAATCCCAAATGACTTTTATTCGATTCATAACTCCAAGGTGCACCTAATGTAAAAATGTTTGTATTTTTCATTGTTTATTTCTCTATGAACATTAATTTTTGTCAATATTTTGTGTAGGCCTGTACATGGTCAGAATTAAGAGAAAACTTGAATGATACACAATTACTTATATGAATTGAAAGACATTAATGCTAATACTTTTGGAATTAACAAGAATATATCTCACTTTTATGGTTACCCTCAATGTATTTATTTAATCTCTAAAGACATATCAATTAAATGAAAATATCACTTTTTTTATAGACTACCATACATAGTCATTCTATTACAAGCATGAGAGATTATAATTTGATCATTCTTATAGAACCCTAAAGTTCATTTGAAATTTTTCTTAGAGGGTGTGGATTTTATTTCTTAAATTTTACTTGATACATGGCCCCAATTAACATACCTCCCTATTTAATCCTTTATTTTTTCCTTATATATACAAAATCATGTAAAATATTACACTTATACTCAACTATGTGTGACTACAAATTTTTTATTTTAACCTGAGAGGCTTAATTCAAAGAATTTGTCACCTTTTTAGTAAATAATTCAAAACTAATATATTGATCCGATACTATATCACTAAATTTTACCTTGGAGTGGCCATTGAGCTTCCATGTAATACAAAACACATTCAACTCCCTCTGTATTATATTTATTGAGCCATAATCCTCTATAGTTCATCATATAGTCATGCATATTAATGTTTCAAGACACATACTAACATATCATTAATAATGATCCTAGTTTACATCTTCATAGTCTAAACACAAAAATAATGAGGCCAAATACGATAGATAACAATAATCAAAATATATTCAAAAGTAATTACATAATGAGAGAATACATATATATAGCTTAATGAGATCCTTTAAACAGAGATTCAAAGTTATCTTCAATCCCAAAAATATCTCTTCTAATCTCTCACTCACTAACCAATTGACTGTTAACAGTATGTGATATATTTTTATAATAGCAATACATCAACCTAACTAATAATAACCAACTACTAACTTACCATGGTGAATATAAACCCAATAAATAATAATTTACCTAAACACATAAATGTGAGCACTAATGTTAGGATAATCCTAACATCCCCCTACCTTAGTGCAAACATGGGAAGAACATTATTTTGTACTGCAACTACTAACAAACACAAATGATGATTTTTCACTCAGCTAACCACCAACCTACAAACAACTAGTATGGTTTTAGACTCAAATAACGAACAACATATAGTCAAAGGATGGTTTTACACTTAGTTTACCACCAACCTATAAACAACTAGAGGGTTTTACATGTGGTTAATCAAAAACTAGATACACATGATTTTACAGTACACTATTAGTCCTTGTCACTAATTTTACCTCAAAGGGAAATACAAAGACTTTGTCTTATTACAATACTTGAATAGGTAAGTTACTTTTATTATTTATTTTCAAACAAAAACACAAATGAAAAGTAAAAATATGAATAAACATGCCACTAAAACTTTATACGGCCTCATCTCTAGTGGCTAATGAGAGGATGTTATTTATCCTCCAACTTCATTTGTCCTCCAGCTTCCTTATTAAAAACCTAATTACTTAATAGATATAAAAACCAATGATAGCCTTGGTAACTTCAAAAATAACTTGTCTAGGAAGCTCTCATGGAAATACATGATGCTCACCTATCTGTATTTACCTAGATGCAATAGTTGTGTTCTTTTTCTTATGAGTGAGATTGGATATTTCTTGAGCCAATTTAAAAAAGATATTGTTAATGATTAAATTAATTAAAAACATACCCTTACTATAAATATCAACATTTAGGTGCACTTGCTTCAACACTTAAAAAATATAGATCTTATAATTGTTTTCATTTCTCTACTTTCTTCTTCTTTTTCTCTTCTTTTTTTCTAATTTTATCCATTATGACCCTATACTTGAAATAGGACGTCAGTTTCTACTGATAATGCCTCCTTTAAAAAATATGACTTTTGACAAAATGACTTACCTTTTTTTAAAAATATTGATGAAAGAATATAGATAATGATTCTATATATGGACATTAATATTAGATTACAAAATCCAATTAAATACTAATTGACAAACATAAAATGATTTTCATGATATATTTGATTTGGGTCAACATGACTAAAAACACTATCTTGATGTGCTCTAAACAATGGACCCACAATGACTTTGACACTTAAATTTGTTTTTGATGATATAAAACAAAATAACCAATTATTTAAAATAAATTTATGAAAATACCATACCATTAACAATAGACTAAAATTAAAGAATTTACTCAACATATTTTAATATTAAACCTAAATTATATACAAAATGTAATAATAAAGAAAAATGACTTATGACAACTATTATAAAATAGTATGGGCTTTGAGATTGACTAAACTTGACCTACACAACATATCATAGGAGTTGTTTGAAAGACTCAAACATTGGCTAGTTGAGTTGAGTTTTACAAGGATATAGGTTGGAGATGCTAAGGATTGTTAAATTAATCCAATGCATATCCATCAATGATATAGTAGAAGACAAGATCCAATCAACTTTCAAGGATTGAGATCTGGTAGTATCAAAAATAAATTCATAATATCAAGGTTGAATGGATAACTATCATGAACTTTGAGTGTAGAGACCTACATGTTTCTTTATCTGATCAAAATAATAGATTGAATTTTATGTGTAAGTCATGAAACTTATTTGGACAACAAGTTGATGACAAAATTTCCTTGCCACAATTGATCTATGGCATCAACACAATGAAATATCACATGATGGTCAAGAGGACAGTGAACAATACCCTATCAAACAAGAGGATCTAAGTGATTTTAGTGATTATCAAAATACAACATTTTTTCCTTAGTTCAGAAAATATGATGAATTAATGAAGTGATTTTAATAGTGAGACATCTTTAGGTCAGATTTATTACTGTACATAGACTAAAAACAGCATGAGTAAATAATTACCACTACTTAAAAATCAATGATAAATCACTATTTTTGGATTACATGCCAAATGCACATAGAATGTGATTGACTAGTTCGATCTCAGACTACATAGAGAGTATTGAGTGCATAAATTCCATGAAACTACAAGTAGATTAAGACTCTCATTATCAATTACCCATTCAAATAACATATAATGAGTCTAGTTCACATATTCATAATCGAAACACAAAAATAATGAGGTCAAATACAAGATATAATAATAATCAAAATCTAGTTAATAATATATTCATAATTAATTACATAATGGGAGAATAAATATATATAAATTGATGAGATCATATAAATAAGGATTCAAATACATATCCAATCCAAATAATATCTCTTCTAATATCTCACTCACTAACAGCTTGATTGTTAACAATATGTGATATATTGCTATATTAACAATATTGTTAGAGGTACAATTACTAAGAGGGGGGTGAATTAGTAAATTAAGTCATTTATATTTCAATTATAATCCTTGTAAACTACTAACCAATCAAAATAAATCAATTTTATCAAGCACCATTTACAAGAGAGCTCATTCATTCAATGCATACACAAGATCAAACACATAACACACTATTCTTGTGGGAAACCCTCATGGGTAATAAAACCCACTCTCAAGCCTAAAAAATATGGAATAATATCTTATAAGAAATTAAAAACAAGAGACTGATCAACTCCTTTAGACCATAAAGCCTTGACCATATCCTCCTAACCAAAGGCCTTTAGTGAAACACCTATTTCACAAGGAGCAACTGCCCCTAAGGAAGATCAAGTCCTTTAGACCCTCCTTTCAACACCTTGAAATTAGAAATGATGTCTTCGACACCTGATGATGGATATCTATTCATCTAACCCATACATAAACTTTCCCTCTATCTTATATAGGCCTCTTACATGGGCATGCCATAATATCTTTCCTTCTTCACTCAAACTGTCCTCATATGCACACTCGAACCTCTTCACATATCTTCAAACTATAAGAGCACTTTTTTGACATCATAAATATGACCTATAGGTCATACACATAGTTATAAATTTTATATGCTCATCAATTCATCAACTAGGCATTCTGCCTCTCCTTCTCTCCACAACTCTCACAAACACCTTGTACTTATCTCACAAGTCTTCCAAAAAAATCTAGAAATCATTATCTTTGATTACACTATATATAGATATATCATGAATTATAAAAATTCTAGTTAGAAAATAAACATGCCTCCACCCTAAAGGCATCTCATATGGGTCACACTTAATCACAATCCAATTTTAAATAGGCCTAAGTCACTTTTAGGTCCTATGGAGACCCATTCAGCTCTTTGACACTTCTCTGATAAAAAAATCAAACACAAGAACACTTTCCAAATGCATATACCCATTATAAATGATCTATAGTACCCCATTAAATTCCAAAAACCATCACAATAACCTTTAGCTTAAAAAAAATAGCTCAAACACTTTTATTTACATATAGTCATTATGAATGAAAACACAATCGACTTCAAAACCTTTGTTCATACTAGATATGATTGATCAAACCTTCATAATAAATGTATAGCATTATTATGGAATATTAAAAAACTCCCTAATATCTAATTCATCATAATATATTGGAACAACATAAAAATGATCTCAATTACCCTTCTTGGGTTACTTGCATAACATGCATTAACACACAGTCAACTTTGACTCTTAATATCTTTATCTGTACACACTTTAAAATCTTCAAATCTATATTTATATATGTGCCTTGGATCCCTAGATATAAGTTATCAAACCTTCATAATTAATATAGTTCATCACTATGGAGTTTAAAACACTCCCCAATAGCCAATTCATCAAAACACACTCAATTACCCTTCTTAGGTTATTTACAAAACATGCATGAACACCTAAACAACATCGTAGCTTAATATATTTGTTGTACAAACTTTAAAATATAATAATATTAAACACACACACACACACACACACACACACACACACACACACACACACACACACACACACACACACACACACACACACACACACACACACACACACACACACACACACACACACACACACATATATGGGCCTTGGATTCTTATACAACTTTTCTTTTTACAACATGATCAAAGTATGCATAGATCGAAAGATATATCCAACATATAGATTGCATGTTTTTCCCTTGGTTAAATTCAAATATTCAAAAGAAAATAGTCATAGCTAAAATTCAAACACTATGCTCACATATTTCATCCTATTAGCTTTAGATAAATCTCACACCATTGATATTCTCTACTATTTAAAGCATAGGTGCAAATTTTCAAATGTTAAACATCTAACAGTTGACCTCATCTCATGCACTCTAGAAACTTTGACCTCATGCACTCTATTGATGTCTTGTACATATCTCAGTGTTTAACAAAGCCAAAAAATTGTAACTTTGACCTCTCAAATTTAATATGCACCTATGATCTCTATGTATATGATCACCTTCTCATCATTGATACTTGAAAGTAGCTTGATCTTTATCTCTGCTAAACATTAACCACAGAGCACTTGGCATCATCTCATTATTTTTTAACATCTTGGATCAAATAGGCATCATTGATCTCTTCGATAGTTTATTTAACATTATCTATGAAAAATTGAATATGTATGGGGACCATTGCAATATGTTTGAGTAGACAACTTTGAATCTCAATAACTTCTTTTTCACTTAGATGCATGATCTAAAATTTAGACCATAAAATCACCTTTCAAAATAGAATCTAAACATTTATCAAACTGCTCTTGAAAAATTCACATAAATGAGATATATGAACATTAAAACTAATTCTAAATTTTTTCTTCCATAGAGCAAAGTATGTCAAAAACTTCCTATGAGACCAAATTTGCACTTGCATAACTTTTGTTGTGCTTTAACACATGACCTAAAATTTAGCACAAATCAATTAGGCTCACAATTAAATAAACCAATATGATCATCATGTTCTAAAACATCCACACATGAGAGATATTCCATCATTAAAATTATTACCTGGCTCTTCTTTCCATATTAAAAATTTGGCTAAGTATGGGAAAATACTATAAAAATGCCTGAGAGCCCAACTTTGCATATGCATATATTTTATCATGCTATATTGCATAACTAAAAATTTAGAACATAGAAACTAGGAAAAAAATAAAAAATCTCATGTCACCATTTCTAATAGATACCTACATGTGTGACAAATATGATTACATTAATATTCTTACTTAGTTTTGCTTAAACCCCTTTATAAATTTGGCTAAGTATAGGAACCTAGTGAATTCTATTTGAGAAGCTAACTTTGTACCCACATATATTTAACTAAAATTAATCACATGAATTTAAAATTGGACAATGAAAACTTGGGATAGATGTGATCAAACCCATATGACAAAATCCCTCTGACTCATCCACATGTGTGAATGCCAACATCTTCAATCTACTCACTCAGATTTCTCTGCCACTAGACAAAAATATCTAGATAAATACTATGAACTATTAGATGAAATATAATTATGTACACAAGCACTCAAATCATATAATACCTCTTGTGGGACCTATTTTAAATTCTCAATACTCTATACTCATCCCTAAATATCTCTAACCATGCCAAAATAGAATATCAACCAAGCCAATTTTAAGCACACTATGACAAGCACATTGCACACTTTATCATTGTTACATAGGCTATCAAAGCACTTAATCCAATCATAAAGACACCTCCATGAAATCACCATGAAATAAATAAAAACTCTTCAATAATCTCCCTCTTTGTCATTGATGTCAACAAACATCATTCAACTCACCCTCTCTCCTCAAGCACTCTCACAATAACAACTTTCTCCCCCTTTGACATAATGAAAAAGTGGGCACCAAATAATCATGAGGACCTAAAAATACAATAAATAAGAAATGAAAATATTATAAATGTGATAAAAACTCCCCCTTACCTTGATCCTACCTCTTTTTTATTTGACATCTTCTTCTTGCTCTATGCCAACACTCTCTTCAGTCAAGCACTGTAAACACTGAACAAAGAACACACAAAAGAACTAAAATCTTATGTAACTCATCAAGAAATATTGAGAGGTATTCCCCTTGATATTTTTGAGAAATTACACCACTTAATTATCTTCATATCTCCATACACCATGAAGAACCACCATGGAGGTTTACTAGCCTTTGTTGGAGTGAGTGTTAAAACTCACTTAGGAGTTAAGCTTAAATTAGGAGTTGTTTTATTTTTTTGGATTGTTATGTGCATGAATAATATTTGGTGTGAAATAAATTATTAAATATAAAATATTTTTATGGGATCACAACAACCAAGTATTTTTTGTGAAAACAACTTATTATGCCTTATTTAATAAGCACTCTTATTGCTTAGCCATGTTCGGTGGAGAGAGAAAGCTTATAGATTGTGTATTATTCCTTCAGGATATAATGGAGACTGACTTTTGCATAATTTATTCTATATGTACATAAGGTCTAAGATTTTTTTATATGTTAATGGTCATGTAGGAGATATTTGGGATGAATGAGAAGCATTCTCATTTCTGACATGGTTTCAGAGCCTCTCCAAGCAACCATTACTCAACTATTTTTTTGCAACCTCTATTTGTCTTTTTTAGGCTTGGCCATACATCTCTATTTAATATAGATTATATTTTTGGCAAGGCTGTACTATTTTTGGCTTATTTTTGGTCTTTATTACTATATTTTATTGGCAACCCATCCTAAAACACCACCTACCATGGCCCAACCCTGCCATTTTGCTTGGCCTTTTTTTGCATTTGTAGTGTGTAGATAAATGTGATGTAAATACATATAAATATCATATATAATAATGATGGATCATATTTTTGTATTAAATCTTACATAGATCAAGTTTTAGATACTCTTATTTGATGCAGTGACATAAGGGTGGCATAGAGTGATGCTGCTAGATACAGCGTTTGAAAAACTTGAGAGATGGTGTTATAGCTCCATGAAAAATGAACAATTTGGAGGACTGAATCTTTGAGAGAATATATTAAATGATGGTATAATTTTATTTATTCATGGCTTCAAGATTTTTAATGAAAATCCACCATGGTAGGCATGTCTATTGATTAAACTAGGGATTCACTTAGGCATATGCATTGACAGTCATTATTTCAATGACATTACGTTGAGCAATGCCTTCCCACAATATTTGATTATTGTTTAACCCAACTCTTGAGAGGGGATTCAATTTGGTTTGTGCTAGAGCTAACTATGGATAAGGCATATATATTTTGGAGAGTTGACATGAACAATTTACCTCCCTATTTTGATAGATGCTCCTTTTTTATGTTGTGCACTCATCGCTCATAGCTTAAACCATTTTTGGTTTGACTTTGGATAAATATGATGATCATTTTAATGGATTGGATTGAAAGGAATGTATGTACTCATGCCTTTCTCTACACATAATAAATATGGATTTAGTGAATTCTTTACTCATATCTCCCATATCCCATCTCACATCTCACTCCTCTTATGCTGAGCTTTACACCATCCAATGACCAGTCTATAAGCTGCTTTATTTTAACTCAATTGACTATTGTTTTATTGTTTTTTGGAATAATGGAGTTTTATTCCTATTTAAAAAATAGGTCTGAGTAGGGAAAATTAGTAAATAATATTCCTAATTATGGCTATTGATTTGTGAAATTTAATTGCAATCTATCTTTTCTAAAATTAGTAAGATAGCAAGAAGAAATGTAACTTATCTTATTCTATGTTGTCCAGTCTAAGATAGGGTCTAAGAGTTCAAGTACAAGACTGAGATAGTGTCAAAAAAAGTTCCTAAACTTTTTATTTTGATTCAATAAGAGTGGTGAAAGTGGGATATCCTGTTATTTGATGTTGTAGTCCTTTTTTGGTACTATTGTCTAGGTAATCTAAGTTTTTTGGGTTCTACTTGATAGGTCTGTATTACTCTATCAGTTAAATATCAAATCTTGAAAATATACAGATCTTTCTATGCATCTATTTTGATCTTCAAAATCCTTAGGATCTCTTTGTACTTGAAACTGAAAGGAAATTTGGGAAAGAGAGAAAAGGAGTTAGTGTGTAAAGGGTACGCTGCATGCACCTCACATCATGTGTGTGGGTATGCTACCTACATACCAATACTTTGAGGAGGGTTAAAGTTAATTTAGTTATCCCATTGAAGTGTTTGGTACATTTGTGTATGAAAATGTAACTAGATGTGAAATTGGGTGTACTTTAGATGGGTAGGGATTAGTGTAAGGGTTTGAATAGGATTGAAATAATATTGGAAGGCTGTATGTAGAGAATAGAGAAAAGTGCTTGAGTGTACTTGATTTTATTCTTGCTTCTTTGTTGTAAATGAGTGGCAACACCTCTAAATGGAATTTGAATGACCTTTTATAGGGGATTTAATGATTATGGGTTAAATGAATTCACATTAGGCTATCATGAATTAAGATAAAGATCTAGGAGAAAATGATCATTTGAACGAAATTTGCACTTGAACAATAGCACCAAAAATAAGACACCATAGGTTTCAGTACCCATATCCAAGTTGGGAACTATTATCTAGAGGGAATAAGACTGAGCATGATGGATTTGGGCTAGAAATAACTACTTGGGTCTGTAAGGGTTGAGTCTGAAAGGTTGTGGATGACTAAGAATCGATGAAAGAAAATCCTATAAGGGTTGTGCAAGCAAGTATGAGGACCTATGAATTGGGTGTCATTAACCACACTAAAGTAACCAAATTTTGCATTTTATATTACTAAAATGACCATGTCTCAACCTTGATAAGCTCATTGTTCACCTCTATAAACCCTGCATGTTTGTGTCCCTGTGTCAAGATCTAATATAGGGAGACTATTAGGGTTTCTTGGATCTTGTGGGTAGAAGACTCACCATAAATTATCCTCCATAGCTCATCATTCAACACCATGTTAACCACAACCATTGATGTTTTTGGCACCAAACCGCTCACCATGTTTTATTCTAAGGTGGTTGTTTGTTTAAGTTTGTAGCTAATTTACTTTTAAAGTGGTGGCCTTTTAAGACGTGGAGGTTGATTTGTTAAAGTCTTTAATTATGTGATGTCTCACATTTTACTAAGGGGGACTTTAATATTTGTAGGGAACACATTTATTTTAATGGTGGGGTTATTGGTTGTGGTGCTTAATATTTGTAAAAGTGGGGTAAACTTTATTGAGGTGGTGTTTTTTTGTTCCTCAGTGGAACAAATATTATTAGAGGGGCCTCTTTGTGATCTTTTGGGGGTTCTTAATTATTGTAGTGGGGAATTGTTTTAAGATGATATTATTGTAATTCAAAGGCCATTTTAATTATTGATGTTTTTTTCATTGTTTAGATACTATTCTTTCATCCTCATTTATCCAATAAGGAGGGTGAGGTTTAGTCTCATAGGCAATGAAACCCCCTCGTAAAAACACTTTAATTTTTCTTATGTGATTTATACTCCTTTCATTTATGAATGCATTTTTGGTAGTGACTGACATCCATTATGGGGTTCCATTTTGTTCTCATTTAGCTATTTTATGCCACTATTAGTTTTTCATGTCTCTAGATATGGATTCTCATCTGATCAGACCCCTCAATTCATCCAAATACACCACATGGAAAACCAAAATGCAGATGCACTTGTAGATGAAGGGATTGTGGAGAGTTTTGCTTGGTGATTTTCCCATTTTCACAAATAAGGATGATATTTTGTGGCTTACATCCATGCAAAAGGAGGAAATCTTTTTCATTCTCCTCCATGTTTTGAATTATTTGTAGTCTCATATCGAGCATGCCACATCACCTAAAGAAGCATGGGAAATTATTTATATATTATTTGATGAGGTCGATTCACCTCCACATGACCCTCCTCATTCTTCCTTTCTAAGTGAGGATTCTTCTATTGGTGATTTTTTTTCCACCATCTTCTCCCATTTGTGATGGTGTGATTCTTGATGTTGATTTTCATGAGGACTCTTTGGCATCTTCATATTCTCCTATTAATTCTTATCCCTTTTAATTATTAGTGAGGACATAGTTTCTGAGGATGAGACACTTATTAATAGTTGTCATTTGGTTGAGGTACCTTCACCTTCTCCACCAACAGATGCACACTTTGATTAGTGGTTGTTGATCCTATTTTTGACCTTGGTATGACTCTTGATAGTACATTACTAAGTCTTATGCAACCCATTGATCATATGGCCTCTTTTTTAGCACTTTAGGAAGGAAATATGAAACTTTTGATGCAAAATTATCTTCTATGCTTCCTGATTCATGGAAAAGATACACTCATATGTTCTTTGTAGAAGAAACTTTTAGGTATACCATCATGTAGTGTTACTGAATCTGGTATGCATCCATTTGATGCACTTTTATAGTGTGATTTACTAGATTTTTATTAGTATATTGTTCTTTTTTCTTATTTTATTATAGATGATACTTATGTGCCTACTATTGTTACACACTCTGCACATCCCACTCTAGTTTCACCTACATCTATGCCTACTTATTTTGAGAAGCATACCACTAGTTTTGTCTCTCTCATGCTTCATTCTATGGGTCACACTACTAGAATTTTAGGCATTAAGAAGCATTTTCAAGGCACTGATTTCCTTATTTAGCCTATTATGTGGATTACTTAGCATGGCCTTGGTTATGATGTAGGTGATTCATCTTCATTAGGATCTATTGATAGAGCTCCATGTTTTGGTCACTCCACTCTTTGTGATGATTATTACCTACATATGGGCTCTTATGCACCTTCACTCAGGCTTGAGAAACCTGAGATTAAAAATTCTAGACATGATCAACTTGGCATATATTCAACTATTACCTTGCATTTTTATATCATGGAATTTTCACCCACTCATATGCAGGCATGTTCATCCATCATTCATGTTTATTTAGGGTATATTTTTTTATCATTATTTAAATAATAAGAAGAATTCTTGGTGAGGACACTATAGACATCACTCCTTCACTATTCAACTTCTTTGACCACACATTGCTCCTCCTAATTGTTGATGCTCCTTATTATTTGAGTTCTTTCATTAGGTAGATGTATTATTTTCAAGCATACATCTCTCATTAAATAGATGATGTATTTTGTATATTTATTTATTTGTGGAGTTGATTGCATCACTTGGTGATATTATTCTCAGATGGGACTTTTTCTTGTAGTCACACTAACATTCATGGAGATTTATTCTTCATGTGTGTGCTACATGATTGAGCACCTTCTTCTCTAGTTACATGACTATCCCATCATAACTAGGGACACCATTTTTGAGAGATTTCATATTTTTATTTGATTTTTGATAGTCTTCTTCAGATGTTTTGGTGGATCTTGTTCTCCTTCTAGAGCATAGCTAGTTTGGTGTAGCCTAGTGTCAAAATTTTGGTGTTTACATAGTGGGATTAGCCCACTCATTCAAATGGTTTTTTTGAGTTACTACACCCTCTTCGACATTATGGAGGGGGGGTGGATAATCTACTTCAAGTGTTGTGCTCATTGTTACTACATCATTTTTTCTTTTGGAGGTAGGTGATTAACTGCATTTGTATTTGATGGCCTTCATTCCATCTAGTGCACCTATTCAGCATTATGTTCGAGTATTAATCCATTTGAATTCTTAAGGCACCTTGCAACATATGCTATTTTCTCTCTCAACTTTAGCTATTGTTACTATTTTTTGGGCACCTTGAGGTGATACATTTCATCTTTGGTGACTCTTTTTCCCAATATTTTGAGATCAATGTTTTTACAAAGTTAGCCTCATATAGAGTATTAGTTCCTATTTGACTTGGTAGTTATAATGATTAATCATCCATGTAGTTCATTAAGATGGATTGGTTACCATAGGGACACATTATATTTCACTACGATTTATATGTGGGTACCTGATTAGGGCTAGTTGTCAAGACCCATTCAGTCTCTTTGTTCTTTATTTTCTTACTCCCTATTTTTCACTTAAGGGAGGGTGTTGAAGTGAGAATTAAAACTAGCTTGGGAGTTAAGATTAAATTAGGATTTGTTGTATTTTTTTGTGCACATATAATATTTTATGTGCACTAACTTATGTAATCTACACTATTTTAACAAGATCACAACAACCAAGTAATTATTGTGAAACCAACTTATTATACCTTTTTAATAGTCACTCCTATTGATTAGCCATGTTAGGTGGAGAGAGAAAGCCTATGGATTGTGTATTATTCCTTGAGGAAATAATAGAGACTAACTAGTGTATAATTTTTTCTCTATGTCCATGATGTCTAAGATGTTTTTCTATGGTAATGCTCATGTGGGAGAGATATGAGGTGAATGAGAAACATTATCATTTCCAATAGCCTTCTCTCTCAAAAAACCACAATAAACATCAATAGAATTTCATGCCACTCACCGAATGGGAAATCTGATCTAAAATAACTTGAGAACATACCTTAAAATACTCATGCCTTGATCTTTCAGATAAACTGAACAAAAATCACATCTTCAAGACTAAGCCTATCTAGACTCCTTGTAGCCCTAACTGAAACTTACAAAGCCCACACCATTTTTTAGACATAAATTCAAGACCTAAAATTTCATATCTAGAGCACTCTCATATAGCCCCTCAAGAAAACCAATTTTCAATAACTATATCATCATCCGTAATATACTTCTTTCACAAGCCAACTACCTAATTAAGCCTTCAACTTAATAAAAACTTGAATAACCTAAGAACCAAAAACATTCAAATATATATGAATCTTGATTTTATAACCCATTTGGACTATTTAACATATTAAGAATCCTTAAACCTCAAATCATAAGGTAGACCACTTTTCTAACAGATCTCAAAACCTTAGAATCTCAAAATAAACGAGGTCAACATAACACCTTCCAGTCAATGTCCACCTCTAAAACTTATTTTACTCCTAGAGACAACCATTAGACACTTTTATACCAATATTTGAACTTTCAAACCATTGAGAACCTTGACTTCCTATAACCCATTCTAAGATTTGTAAGCTCTTAAGCACAAACTGAAAAACTTGAGAGCTAACATAAATCTCCAAATTGACTTCAACATACCTTCAGATCACAAAAATAGTTGGATCATGCTATAATAATATAAATATACATTTATATTCAAGACTATCATCTTATTATTGCATCAATCTCATTATTCCACTTGAAAACACCCATTATGACCCTGTAGACTAACCATAGACAACTATCAACATCATGACATTATCATAATATATCTTCCAACTAAACATATGTGCTATAATTGAAAACACTGATATCTATAATTATAGGACCTTATGAATATCACCATAATACCACTTGATTCTCCACTGAATGGAGTCTCTTAAGAAGCATAGACATAGACATCCATTGCATCATAATGCTCTAAAATAAAGTGAAGTCATGAGTGGCCCACATCTCCTCAATAACCATTAGAATCCTCTTCTAGTTATAAGATTTATTGATTTTTTTCTTCTTCTCTTTAGTCTAAACTATCACAACTAGTTCATTTTCTATATCAGTCTCCTTCTCTTCTAAGATAGAATTGTCAACATATAGAGCAATTGTGGAATCTTGACATACCTTTTCATCTAAAAAATCAACCTTGTAGCTTGGTACCTCATCACTAAGTACTAACAATTGATGTTATTTGTATGATACTTGTTTATAAATATAAATATGTTCACTTAGATCCATACTTACCTTAAAACTAGCTTCAATCAGTACTTTGGTATTCTCCTTGAGCTTGCTCTCTTCATTCACAACGTGAGCAGTCAATGAGAGCTCTTATCATTACTCAACATCTATATCATTCTCCACCATATAAAATGGACTAATTTGACCTAAAAACTCATCATAACTCCTACTTACCACCTTTGGTCTCCATGATTTCACTTGCCTTCTATCTTGAACTTTAGGATCCTAATAAAACCTATTCTATCTTGTAGGCCTTTGCTTGTAGAATCTAAAAAACTAACCTCTCTATTCCCAGTTGTAGTAAAAAATAATCCTTGATGGAAACTCATATTTTTTTTACCTTTTTTATACATAAACTATAAATGTGTTTGATGTCATGACAACTGAAACAAACTACCATTTTTTAAGAAGACTTACCTTGCCTTTCCTTATTTGGACAATTCTTAGCAAAATGTTCTTCATTAAGATAGTTGAAGAACTTTTAAACCTTTATCACACCTTTTGATTGATGACCCCCATCATAATCCCGTGAAAATTCATTCTTAATAGGTCTCTTGCATTTTTTATCCCTATATGACCAAATTGATTGCATGTGTAATAGTAACCATTGAAACTTGCATAGCTAATGGCATTTGGTTGTCTGATCTAATCTATCTTCATTCTACCAACACCTTCATTCCTTATTTTATTATTTATATTCAAAGTTAGATTGTCCTTGTTCAAATTATCCTTCATCTTGTTTTGAGTTTTAGTCTCTAGTTCTTCTTTATATCCAAGACCAGTCTTATCACTTGCATGATTTTGATCATTCAAAATATTATCTCAATCACATGATCTCTTTTCAAATCTCATAAATGACATTAAATTAATATATTTATTCTTTATCTCAAATTTCAATGACTCATTTTCAATTAAATACCTTTCACATTCATCTTCTTTAGATTTTAGGCTTGTAGACAGGACTTCCAATTGACAACTGAGATGATTGACCATATCTTCATGCTCTTTGGCATCTTCATCAATTTTTTCCTTAATCACACTGAATTGTTCCTCAAAGTACTTAAATTTAGATTTCATCTTATTATTTATATTATTATCAATATTTAGTTCTTCATGAGCATTTGTCAATGTAATCTCATATTCCACCTCATATTCATCATCATCTAAATCACACAAAGTAGACTCTTTTTTGATGTGACCAACTACCTTCCTTAGCCATGAATATATATTTATCTTCAATATGACCATCATATTCATTATCATACTCTAAGTCACTAACCTCACTGTCATCTGATGAGCTATAATCTATTTTGGTGTAGAGACTCTTCTTGTCCTTCAAGTACATCTTATTGTCAAACCTTCTGAATCCCTTCTTTATTTTATCATACCCAAAATATATATTGTTATCATCATGAACTTAATCATGATCTTCATCATAATCCTTATTATACTTATGAGGGCAATTTTTAGCAAAATTTCCTATCTCACCACAATTGAAACATTTTAGGGGTAGTTTACCTTTATACTTGCTTGAACCTGTTCTCAATTTCCTTGAAATCAAATCAATTAGTTAATTCTCATCTATATCAAAAAAATCATCCTCTTTGGGTTTATTACCTTGTAAATTATTCTTTGGATTCATCTCTATCCTAAATGTTTCTTCCTTTTTTGTTGGTATATCATCATTCTTCCTCATCTCATAGGTAGTAAGAGTACCATCAATTTGATCCATCTTCAATTATGTAAGATTATGACTTTCTTCTATATAAGATATTTTTGAATCAAAATTGGGGGATAAAGACCTTAATACCTTTTAAATAATATTAACCTCTTCAAGGTTCTCACCAAGACCTCTGATGATGTTCATAATCTCATCAACTATCTTCAAAAAGGATGCCACATAATCTTCTTTATTCATCTTGAGACTTTCAAATTACCTTCTGTGAATCTGCAACTTAAGAGATTGAACTTTCAATCTCCTTCATAAATGATCTACATTTTATCCCATATTTATTTATAAAATTTACAATGGATGACCTTGGTGTATTTAGTCTCTGAAAGACCACAAGTGATATCATTCATTGCCTTAGAATTGTTCTCAAATAACTTATTATCTAAAATACTAGATGGAGGAATAGTAAGAGCAACATATCCATATGAAATAGATTTACAAAAATCAAACCTTAGAGACATAATGTATATCCTCATCCTACCACTCAAAAATGCATAATCAGATACCTTAAACATTGGTGCTTGCTGAGTAGATAAATCTCATTGATGACTACCCATATTTACCTTGGATCACCTTCAAGTTGTTAAGATTTTACTAAAGGAATTGCTTTGATAACAATTATTAGAGGTATAATCACTAAGAGGGGGGAGTGAAATAGTGAACCCAATTATTTCTATATTAATTCTAATCCTTCTAAACTATTAACCAATCAATCTATATCAATTTGATCAAGCAACATTAACAAGAGAGATCATTCATTCAATGCATACACTAGATCAGACATATAACACATAGTTCCTGTGGGAAATCCTCATGGGGAATAAAACCCACTCTAAAGCCTAAAGCACATATACTAATATCTTATAATAAATTATAAACAAGAGACTAATCAAATCTTTTAGACCAGAAATCCATGATCATATCCTTTTAACTAAAGGCCTTTACTGAAACACCTATTTCACAAGAAACAACTAACCCTAAGGAAGATCAAGTCTCTTAGACCCTCATTTGAACACCTCCACCTTAGAAATAATGTATTCAACACTTGATGATGGATCTCTATATGTCTAAACCCTACATAAAATTTCTCTCTATATTATATAGGCCTCTCATATAGGCATGCCATAATATCTTTCCTTCTTCACTGAAACTATCCTCATATGCACACTTAGACCTCTTCATAAATCATAAAACTATAAGAACCATTTTTTTAAATAAAAAATATGACCTATAGGTCATAAAAATAACCATCAATATTATTTTCTCATCAATTCATAAACTAGGGACTCTATCTCTTCTTTGCTCCACAACTCTCACAAACACCTTGTACTTGTCTCACAAGTCTTCCACAAAAAGTATAGAAATAATAATATTTTATTTCACTATATATAGATATCATGAATTATAAACATATTGGTCACCCAAAAAACATGCTTTTACCTTTAAGACATCTCACATAGGTCACACTTAAACACAATCTACTTTCAAATAGGCCTATGTCATTTTTAGATCCTATGGAGACCCATTCATCTCTTTAACACTTCTATGATCAAAATAAAACATAGGAATACTTAAAAAATTCATTCACCCATTAAAAATCATCTATAGGTCCTGCTTAAGTTCCAAAAACCATCAAAATACCCTTTAGCTTAATCACAAATAGCTCAAACACTACTATGTACACAATCATTATGAATAAAAACACAGTCAACTTCAAAACCTTTGTTCATAATATATATATTAATGATCAAACCTCCATAATTAATGCATAGTATTATTATATAATTTTAAACACTCCTTAATATACAATTCATCACGAGATATTAAAATAACATCGAAATGATCTCAATTACCCTTCTCAGGTTATTTGCATAACATGCATGAACATGTAGTCAACTTTGGAACTTAATATATTTGTATATACACATTTTAAAATATTCAAATCTATATTTATATATGCACCTTAGAGTCATATATAACTTTGATTTTTACACCATGAGAAATTTCTACATAGATTGAAGGATATTGCCTAAAAATAGAGGACTATTTTTTCCCTTTGTTAAATTCGAATATTCAAAAGCAAATGGTCATAGTTAAATTTAAAACACTATGCTCACATCTCATGTCCTCTCATATTTATATAAATATCTTACCATTGATCTTCTCCAAAATTTAATCCATAAATGTCAATGCTCAAATTTTAAACATTTGATAGTTGATCTCATCTCGTGTACTTTGGAAACTTTGACCTCATGTGCTCCATCGATATTTTATATGTAGCTCAGTCTTTAAAAATCTAAATAGATATCACCTTAACCTCTTTAATTGAATACACAACATTTATGTCTATCTATATTATCACCCACTCACAATTTATCCTTGGAAAAATCTCTATCTTTATCTCTAAGCGTTAAACATAGAATACTTGGCATCATCTCACTGCTTCTTGACATGTTGGAGAAAATGCATATCATCGATCTCTTAGAGAGTTGCTTTAATATTACCATGTCAAAAATTGAATATAGAGACCATTACAATCTATCTAAGTAGTGAAATTTAAACCTCAATAACTTCTATGTTTAGACGCATGTTCTAAAATTTGGACCATAAGATCACCTTTCAAAATATAATCTAACCATATATCAAACTAATCTTGAAACCTTCACATGAGTGAGATATATTAACATTAAAATGCCTTCTCAAAATTTTCTTCCATAGAGCCAAGTATGTCAAAAATTACCTAGGAGGCTAACTTTGTACTTACATAACTTTTGTTGTGCTTCAGTGCATGACCTAAAATTTAGTGCAAATCAACTAGGATCAAAACTGCACAAACCCATATGATCATTTTGTTTTGAAATGTCCACACATGCAAGATATGCCATCATTAAAATTATTAATTAGATCTTCTTTCCATATTTAAAATTTAGCTAAGTATGGGAAACATTATCAAAATACCTGGGATCCCAACTTTGCACATGCATATCTTTTATTGTGCTACATCGCATGACCTAAAATTTTGTGCATAAAAACTAGGCACAAAACTAAATATACCAATGTGACCATTTCCACTCGAAACTTCCATATGTGTTAAATATTATTAAATAAATATGCTTACTCTACTCTAATTGAGCCCCTTTACAAATTTGGCTAATTATATGAACTTAGTGAATTATGTCTGAGAAGCTAACTTTGCACCCAGATATATTTGACTATATTTCATCACATGACTTGAAACATAGACCATGGGAACTTTGGACTACTATGATCAAAACCATATGACCAACTCTCACTAACTCATCCACACATGTGAATGCTAACATCACCAATTTTCTCACTCATATTTCTCTATGATTGGACCAAAATGTATAGATAAAAACTATAAACTACCATATGAATTCCACTTAAGAACACAAACACTCAACACATATAATACTTCTTATGGGACCTATGTTACATGCTCATTGCTCCATACTTATCCCTGAACATCTCTAACAATGCCAAAATAGAATATCAACCATGCTAACTTCAAGCACAATAGGACAATCACATTGCATGATTTATCATTGTTACTTAGGATATAAATGCACTTCATCCACTCATCAGGACACCTCCATGACATCACTAACAACTCTCCAATAAATATATCAAACTAACTAATAATAACCAATTACCAATTAACCATAGTGAATATCACCTAATAAATAGTAATTTACCTAAATACATAAATGTGAGAACTAACATTAGGCTATTCCTAATAGTAAATGTAAGAAATACATCAACATATAAAAAAGGATTTTATCAACTCTTTTGCATCAAAAAGTGTCTTATTTATTTTATCAAGACATTAAAATACTTGTAGACCTATTATAATAGACCTCTCTCTTGTAGACCTCCTTGTCTTTTTCCCATCTCTATCTACTCAATTCTTCATCATGTATTTTATTTCATGTAAATAGATTTATTTAACCTCTCCCTTCCATTGATTCAATGTCTATCCTCTAACTAAAGTATAAAATTAGTCTCATTGATAGAGAAAAAAGCCTAAATTCTTTCAACAACCTTATCATATGCTAAGTTGACATTCCCTAATGTAAAGTTTATATATAAGGTAGTTTATGATGTGTTTCTCACCTTTACATAGGTTAGAATTATTTTAAAACATGTCCTTAACCTTGTACGGTCATTACACAAGTCTCTATCATTCATAATTTATTCACAAGGCTTATATACCTCCTTTAACAATATAAACATTCAAATGTGAGGTTTTGGAGGGAAAACCTCTTACAGAAAACTAAGAGTGTCCACATGGACTTATGACAAATTAAAAATTATCAAGACTCCCTAATCAACACAATCCTATATAAACATCCATAAAATAATATATACATGATTACAAATGTGTTTGTCTGGATGCTCCTACATCAAATTACTGGGCTATAAGAAATTTAATGAGCTCTTACTCATGAGATTTTTATCATTTCCCTTTGTTAATGAAATTGATCCTTGTTATCATTCTTTAACCATCCATTCATATATTTTTACATGCTCTTTACTTCCACATCTATACTTCATCTTTTTGATTGCCTTAGCTACCCACACTAGGTCATGTTATTCCTTCAAATTTTCTTCCATCTTCCTCTTTACAAGTTTACCATCTTCAATGAGGATATCAACTCCTATCTTATCATTTTAAACTCTTTAAATATATCTCTTCTCAATGAACTTCATCTCTTGGTCTACTATATCTGCACATACATTATATAATGAATCATGTGAGACTTTTGAGTCTCTCCAACTTCTCCTTAAACCCATACTTGTTTCTCAGGTATGTATTCTACCTTGATAATAAAAATTATTCTTTCTTGAGACTCATTTGCCTTTATTCAACTTATTTTTTCTTCAATTTCTATTTTAGGATAGACCTTGTCCTCTTCTTCATTATTTATGGCTTGCTCTAAAGCCACCATCTTTTATTGTAACTAATCTAAAATCTCATAGAAAAATGTTTTATCTTGTTAATCAGCTAAAAACTCCCCTTTACCTATAATTTATTTTTCAAACTACCATATCACTCTCCAGAGATATTCCTCATTAGTATTTAGCATATTTTGATCAAAATCATATGAATCACTACTATTCAACTAAAAACATTTTTCCTCTACCTCTATGATTAATTTAGACAATAATGATTCATATTTTTGACCTTCAAAACTTTTATTTTGTTTTTGTCCTTTAAGTTGTAGCTCAATGACATCATCTCTTCTATTCTTTTGAGTGAGAATTTATTCTCCTTATTTGATTAGCTCTTTGTGATGAATACCCAACTGATCCTTTCTATTGTATTCAATTGTTGAGGCCTTATAATAATATTTCTATTATATATGTTTGAATTAATTAATCCTACATGAAGTACTTCATTTTATTGATCCATGAGCATACTTATTGACCCACATACTTCATTTCCATGAAAATCTTATCTACCTAAAAATAAAGCATTTAAACAATGTTAGATATAAAAATTCTAGGCCACTTCACCTCTGGAGTGGTGACTTGTTGCTTCTCCTCTTCTCTTTGAATGTCAATCTGAAATTATTTCTTAAGTTTTTCATTTTTTATCTTATCTTCTCTCTTACACTGCATTCTTATTTCTATTTTAAAGGAAACTCTTAACCTTTGCCTTCTTCTCTCTCCTATCTACTTAATTGGCCATGTTACCTTATTTTTCATAAACCACACATTTCATGGGTCCTTGGTTCTCTCAATCATGAGCCTTATCTAAAATATCATCTTATTTACATCCTCCATTTATTTCTATAATTTTTCCTCTCTTTTATTTCTTATCCTTTCTCTCTCCTACATTTTTTTATCTAGTTCTTGATGTTTGAAAATTCCTCTATCAATAACATTAACTTTATGATAAATTATTATTATTCCATATAGGCCCCACCTAATTCTATCCCACCTTAGTATTTTATAAAATGATCCATGTCTCCTTTTGGATTTATCTTTTGAGCATTCCTTGTGCTCTTCCTCTTTGATCTTCACTAGATATTTTACTCTTCAAGCCTTATTTGGATTTAAATACCTTGAACCACTACTATATCTTGCAACTGAAACCAAATATTAGTTCTTAAGATCTTCAAACAAACTTTAACAATTTTCATTACCTTTTTATTTATGTAACCTACTACATAGATAACATGTCAATCTTTTCAAAAAGGATCTTAAATTACCATGAAATTTTAGAACTAATTAATTTACCAAGAGCATTCATCTACTCTAATACCATTTGATAACCCATGAATTTAATCCATGTGTCTATAAGGATCCATCATAATTAATTACCTCTTATCTATTAACAATTGATCATTAATGCTTTACCCACTCTATTTCATATCCAATTTGATTTGATTCTAATGATTATAGATTATTTGTTTATGTTAATAATCATTGAATGGCCAATTATGATCCACTTAACCTCCCTAGGTTTGGATTTTATTTTGTATTAACATTTTAAGGTTTGCTATCACTTATTATAGGTCTATCTTCTCTTGTATATTCTTATAAAGGCTTATCTCCTTAGATTGGTATTATTAATAGCAATGAGTTCATTCATATAATTCTCAAATCTTATCTAACCTATGTTTATGAATACAATGAATATGCACTTACCTTTATTTTGACGTTTCATCCTTCAAAGATATATCTTTCTTGTAAACCTTGAATCAACACTCCACCTCATTAGATCTTGCTCTTAAGCAAAAAAATAATATATTATTCATAACCAAAAAAAAATACTATCATTAATTAGTTATATTTTCTTTTATAATCTATAATCCTCCTCCAAACTTGTTTTCATACACAATGATAATTCATCTAATATTAAGCC
The DNA here is from genome assembly GCA_037957365.1 of Torreya grandis. Classification (NCBI taxonomy): domain Eukaryota; kingdom Viridiplantae; phylum Streptophyta; class Pinopsida; order Cupressales; family Taxaceae; genus Torreya; species Torreya grandis. Next base: position 1,550,539 of record JARHVA010004246.1, read on the forward strand.
TTTATAGTACAATACCTAAATAGGACTACATATACAGAAACTTTAATAATTCAAAACTTAGACACTCCTTTACCTTAATTATACTTAAATTAATTCATAAACACTCTTTTAAATCTCACACAAATTTTCATAGCCTTTCATAGCTTCAAGTTCAATAAAATCACAATTTTGTATTCTAGGCCTATTTAAAGACTATTGGCCCATATTTTGACCATATCTTATTTCACACTATTCCAATTGATCCAAAATAAATTGAATTTGATTCATAACTCCAAGGCACACCTAATACAAAATTGTCATAATTTTTTATATGTTAATTCTCTAAGAAAAATAATTTTAGTCAATTTTTTCCAGGTTATACATGGTCAATATCAAGAGAAAGCCTCAATGTTACACAAATACTTATATTAATTTGTAGACATTGATACTAATGATTTTGTAATTAAAATTTTTCTCCCTCTCACCCATATCTTGACCCTAAATGCCTTTATTTAAACTTTTAATACCTATCAATTAAACAAAAATATAATTGTTTTTATTGATTGTCATATACAGTCATTCTTTAACAAGCTCGAGAGATTGTAATTTGATCATTCTTATGGAACCATAATATTATTTGGAATTGTTCATATAGTATGTGGATTTTATTACTTCACTTTTACTTGATACATGGACATACCTAACTAACATACTTGATACATGGACTTGATATGTGGATTTTATAACTATACCTCCATATGTAATCCTCTACTTCCTCTTTATATATGTAGAAACATGTAAAATGTTGTACTTATAGTCAACTGTGTGTGACTATGACAATTTTATTCAACTTGAAAGGCTTAATTGGGTGAATTTTCAACTTTTTTAGTTGATAAATCAAAACTAATATATTGATCATATACTATACCATCAAATTTTACCTTGGCAGTGGTCATTGAGCTTCCATGTAATGCAAAACACATTTAACTCCTTCTGTATCAGATTTATTGACTCATAATCCTCTATAATTTATCTTAAAATAATGCATGTTAATGATTTAAGATAAATATTAAAAAACTATTAATGTAATAATTGCATAAACATATTTAAGATCAGTTTATCAAATCCTTTGAATCATAAAATACTCTTCTTTACTTGATCAAGACATCAAAATACTTGTAGACCTATTAAAATAGACCTCTCTCCTATAGACATACTTTTATTTTTCCTAGATCTATCTAATCAATTATTAATCATCTCTTTTATTTAAAATAGATGGATTTATTTATCCTCTCCATTTCATTGATTTGAATTCCATCCTCTAACTGAAGTATAAAATTAGTCTTCTTAATAGAGAGAAAAGCCTAAATTATCTCAACAATCTTATCATATGTTAATTTGACATTCCCTAATGTAGCATTTCTCTAGAAGGTAGTTGATGAGGTGTTTTCATCTTTAAATATGTTATAAGGATTTTATAACATGTCCTTGAGCTTCTAAGGTTATTACACCAAGTCTATATCTTTCATAATTTATTCACAAGGGTTATATGCTTCCTTTAACAATATAAACATTCAAATGTGAAGTTTTAGAGGGAATACCTTTTACAAATAACTAAGAGTGTCCACATGGAATTATGAAAACTTAAAAATTAATAATACTCCTTACTCAACACAATATCATATAACAATGCATATAAGAATATATACATGATTAAAAATGTGTTTGTTTGGATGCTCTTGTATCAGTGTTTGATCCCACTTTCCTTAAGATTGGATTAAAACATATTTGAAGTGAATTCACCACAATTTTTTGTCCAGAGTGTCTCAATTAGGTTTGATATTAATTTTCAATCATGTTTTAGAACCTTTTGAAAGTCTATAAGGCTTATAATTTTTTCTTCAAAAACTATATCCATGTTATCCAATTGTAGTGATCAATGGACAACATGAAGTACTTATGACCACCAACAGAGAGGATTGGAAGTGTAAAAAAGTCTAACTAAACCATGTATAATTTTATTTCATCTTTCCATTATGATTATAATTTTTTTTCTCTTGCGTGTTTATCCAAGATGAAGGTTTCACACATTTCATCTAATTTTATGGATAATGTAGGCATGCTAGCAACACCATTCTTTTGTAATACATGAATGTTGTTATATTGACTGTGAAAAAATATAGCATGCCACAATGTATGTGGAAATAATTCATCTTCCACTATATGAGCCTAATTCCTTGAGATTGATGGCTCACCCCTGAATTTGATTTGTTTATCTTCCTCATATCTAGTCAAGATGATTGGATTACCACTTTTTAGCTGGATAATTACATCAACAATATCAATCATAATGGAATGGCCTTGTTTCCTTATTATCACTAGGGAAAACTAATTTACTTTAAATTGATTAAGGTGGAGGATATTTTGGAGTTTGAAATCTAGAAGCCCTAGACACTTGATTCTTATTAAACCTCTTCCTTATGGTTACAAACTTGATCTATCTATGAGGTATATTACACCATAATTTTCTTCACTAAAATATTCAGATAAGTATCTTAAAAAATTCATATGTAAAATGGAATAAATATCAATAACCCAAGCATAAAACTATGAAAATTTGATTGAGACATTGTTTGATTCATCATCTATATTAGAAAACACACTTTCATTAGTGAAATAGGTAGAGTTTAACTCTTTTTTTCTTTGATTTTTACTCCTTATAGTATGTTTCAATTTTATTCCATGGATTTTTATATTCATGAGTCTCATGGATTCCTTTTCTATCACACTATTCATAGTAGAGGTTTTATATATCATTATATTTTTAACCAACTTGGTTTTCATTTTTACCACCTTTTCCCCTATCCTTATTTTTGTACTTATTATTGCCTTCATTTTTGGAAGATGTAGCCTTGTTTGATGTTCTAGAAGAATTTTATTTGACATAGCACACACTTATTCTTATTATTGGCTCAATTTTTCTTCTAAATGACTTTTCTCCTTTTTCCATCTTTTCAACTAATTGATCAAATGTTAGAGTCTTTAATTGATTGCTTGATTCTAGAAACTCCAAATAGGTTGAATAGCTAGGAAGAAGGGGTTTTATGAACATAGTCATATAGATGTTAATTTTGACACTTGTTACTTCTATATCATATTTGATGGCACATATCTTGAAGCTAATCTCATCACATCACCATATTTAAAATTAAATCTGAATAACTTTAATTGAAATTGAATGAATTCCAATGGTGATTAGGAATCATTCAGCTCCTTCAGTTTGTGAAATACTTCCCATGGATTATTCTACCCATAACTATGATGAAACACATCTCCATTGACTTACACCCTCATCTAGGCCAAGGCTTTCTTTTTTTTCCCTCCATGCCTGAATATCCTTTTCATTTCCTATTGTCTTAACTAGTTGTGTATCCCCATCATAAATATTGAACCATAGATAATTGAAGATGAGTGTATTCTCAACTTGTCAAGACCATTATAACTAGTTATCTTTCCTAATCAATGTTGTGTCAATGATAAATTTGATTGAATTCATTTTTTTTAGTTTTCAATTTTGATCTTTGATTATTTATTAACCCTAATTTGTTCCTTATCCCTCCAAAATGGTCCCTTTTTATTTATATCACTAGACTGATTTACCAAACCTCTTGGTATACCATCCCTTATATATACACATTGATATATGAAAGAAACTATCCCTTTATATATACTCGATAGTGCATGAAATAGGTCTTAAGGTACATGAGGGTAGAGTGGTGTTTTGCTAAATTTGGGAAATTATAAGGGTTAATTTCCTAAATAGAAAAGGGGTCTCGATTAATGGGGAAATTAGTAAATAAATGTGCCTTAATTAACCTACTAATTTATTAAATCTAAAAGTACTTAATTGATTTCTAAAGATAGCACATGATGGGATAGAGAGTAAAACTTATTTGATTATATGCTAATATAGAGGAGACAGAGGCTGTAATATACTGATCTGGCTAGGTAGACTATCAAAAATAAGATCCAAAAGTCTATTTTTTTCTTGGATAAGAGTGCCAAAAATGGGACACATAGAGGTCTAGTGCTATAATCTAAGTTTTGGCATTTTAGTCCTTAGTGTCTAAGATTTTTGAGCTTTATAGGTTATATTTATCTACTCCAAGAAAACTTATACCTAAAATAGCGAGTCCTAGTTGTTCATGAAGCTCCATGTGTAATTGATCTGATCTTTAAAGATCCTAGTTCCTCTTCATGATTGATAGGTGATCTTGAATCCAAAAATACTCTAAAGAAGAATCAAGGCCAATGTAGTTATCCTAATTTGAATGTGTATTATGAAATATTTTATATGCAATGTAAGTGTATGAAAACTTGGGAAATATTGAGATGACTCATGACTGGTATAGGAGCTTAGATAAGCTATAAATAATAGTGGTTGGTTGTATGCAGAGAATAGGAAGATTTGCTTGAGTGTGCTTTAGTATATTTCTAGCTTGTTGCTTTTGAATGGTTGCCAACCCTTTTAAATGATCTTTAAATGGGATTTTATAGGGAAACCAGAGATCCTAAGTTAGATGACTCACATTAGGCCAATAATGGAAAAGATAATGATTTGGTAAAATTTAACCATTTGAGGCTATTGTGGACTTGGACAAAAACATTGGAAAGTGGACACCCTAGGTCTCAGTGTTGTAGTCCAGCCTATGGTATTATTGTCTAAAGTGAAAGGGACCCTGAGGGATAGATTTTTCCCTAAGAGAGGAGTTTGGTATAGTAAGGGATAAATATATAAAGCTTTAGATGACTAAGAAATAGTGAATACATACCTAAGTAGGTAGTATAAGAGAGTAGGAGAGACTTATGGTTTGGGTGTCACAAGTCAGACTCAAGTTATACAAATTGCATTTTAGTATGACTACATTTGCCCCCACTTTATTCTAAGTATGAATTAAAGTGAAATACTAGGATAAAGGAAACAAATTAGAAGCATACCTGAACTTACCTATTAGGTTAATCCCAAGAAGTTGTGTGATGCTAGGTTTTGCATAGTGAGAGCACATTTTACTATGTAAGTATGCAAAAAGGAAAGTGAAAGTAGATTAGTTCTTACTAGATATGCTATATATAAAATAATAATGTACAAAGCTAGGTAAAGAGAGAGGAAGGAAGAGAAAGGAATGAATAAACCTAACTAGGTATGTGAACCAATACAAAACTTGTTATGTTATTAGGTTGTGATGGGTAATGCTAGAAGTATGTTGAACCGAGAGTTATATCAATAAATGAGCTGAGTGCTCAATCTCTTGGAAGTTAGCTCAAAAATACAAAGGTAGGCCCTTTGGCTCCATTATCACCCACTATGTGAATTTAACAAATCATGCATGTGCTAATCAATTTTTGGACCATGTGTCCAATCCCTTTGAATAGGTGGCTCAAGAATACAAAGGTTAACTAGACTTTTTTCTCCATCATTGCCCCGTGATGTGAATCTAAATAAGAAAATATCAGTATAAATGAATGTCATATGAGATAGATCATGAAGCCCCTGAATGTGCTATGATCTGGTAATGTTGGCATGGATAGCCGCATGTAAACTTGAAGCTAGGACACTATTGGCCACTTTGAAAGATGGAGATTGGAATTGTATAAAAGCCACTCCTAAGACTAGAATCAAGGCTTACAAAGCCACTCAAGAACTCATGTACATGAGAAGTAAACTTGTATGAAATTTTAATTGAATGTGATTTCAACCACCTACAGATGGAGTAAGGCATTTAAATATTGGTAATATGTAAGAAAATGATATAAACTTGGAAATAGAGAAGGCCCATGTACTATGCACATTACCCCCAATAACTAGTGTCCATAACATAGATTTTGAACTAAAATTTGTATCAAATACCATGTCTAAACTAAAAATGGAAACCCTCATGCCAGATATGATACCCCCTGTATCTAGATTCTCTAAGTGAAATAAGTGCTAAAAATTGCTAATTTTTGGACTAAATTGTACTAGAAAAACTATGACTAAACTCACCTCTCTACTCAATTTTGGAAAAACTAAATATTCTATTATTTAGACAACAATGGTTGAAACTGGACACTTTGAGTCTAGCACTATAGTCCTATTTTTGGTTCTATTATCTAGATCCAAAACTGATGAATGATCTAGATTCTCTATTATCTACCTAGTCTAGTTTTCTTATGCTGAGTTTTGGATTATAGATTGTACTATTCTGAAACTACTTTTTTGATCGTTAGGAGCTTTGATCTCTATGACAAAACCCATGTTTGTTTACCCCTCTTCTAAGGGTAGGAATGAAGACCCTATAATGAATACCCTTAAAATAATAATCCCTACAAGTTTGTTAAGCTATGAAAACTTTTGATATAACATTGATATAGATTATCTCAATATATAGCAAAATATGTAGAGAGAGATTGTTATATCCTCAGGGGTATGCCTATATATAATAATGCAATATCATGTGCATAAGAGTAAATTAGAATTTGAAAATTTAGTTTTTAGTGGTATGGAGGGATGGATCATGATGTGCATCATGGCATCCAAGAAGTAAGGTAAATTCATGATTAGAATCATGACATTACACACAAAGATAAGAAATCAAGCAACAAGCATGCAAATCAAGAAGTAAGAAACATGTGAGGGTGGCCAAATGGATAAATAAGACACAAGGTATACAAGGCATATTCAAATGTTGCATATAAAAATAATGGGAACAATAAAAGATTTCCACAAGGGCCACAAGCACATGAAAGGCACACATAAAGGACATTGGCAAGTATCCAAAGGCACAAGCAGAAGACAAGATGAAATTGAAAATGTAATCACACAAGCTATGCAAAAAAAGTAGAGAAAACATGTAATTAATGGAAAGAGACAAGCACATCTAATTGATCAAATTAAATGTGAAAGTATACAAAACATGTGTAGATGTATAAGATTAAGTAGATGCTAAGAAATACACAAGTGATAGATACTAATGAGATATCGATATAGTATTCTGTGTAAGCTATAAAGTAATGTACATCATCATGATAACTCAGAGTGTGTGGTTCATAAATGACATAACTTGGATAGTGTAGTCATGTAGAAGATGCCCCTAATGGGTGTGTATAATAATGTATGCCTTTAATATAGAAGTAGGAATGCCCCCTCTATGAATAGAATGAAGTAATCAAGTAGCAAGATGTCACTGCACACACATAAAAAAGATAAAGTGAAGCATGGTAATGTAAAAAATCAATATACAATATCATGAAATGATAAATGTAAGTTTAATATGATAGTAGTAATGTAAAACATGAATGATACATACAATCAAGATATTTTTGGTGTTTTTTTAATGTATTTGAATGTTTTTATATTTTGAAATATTTGAACTATGTAAAATCAATTAGGAGAGACTATATACAAGAAACTAAAAAGGAAGTATGTGCAATCAAGCAAAAGAAAGCTATGTACAAGTAATACTATGAAGAAATAATACTAATCGATGAGTCTCATGGGATACCCCCTATCATGTTGTCCTATATCAAGAAGAAAGATCATGAATGATTGTGAAGTATGATAGAAATGTTGAAACTATGGTTTTAAAAGTTGTATATGTTATAAATTCTCTAAATATCTTATATATGTTATAAATCTCTTAGAGAAAGACATTATAGTAGTGGATGTGCATATATATAGTTAGATTATTCACATATTTTTATCTATCTAATTTTCACCTCTAGGTAGTTTATTCAAGACATACTAGCTAGATGCTAGCATGGAATCACTTCTAGGCTATGGAAGGCCTAATTGGTGAAGTGAGTCTCTATATTGGGTTAACTCCCTTGATGATTCACCCAAAACTACAACTAACCTAGTGTAATTAAAAATAAAAGGGATAGAAGATAACTAAAATTAGATAAAAAACATAGAGGTGATATACCATATATAGTTCCCTCTAATTTCAAATGTTTACACTATGAAATAATAATATTGCAATCTAATTTATACAACATTAGGATAGATCTTCCCATACAAGTGTTATTATATGAAGGCTATGGCTTGTACAATAACTAGGGTGGTTGATCAAAAGGCCTAATGTAAGACACTAATGATATTTCAGCATTTGAACTTAGAAAACCATTTGATACACTTGATATGACCTATGTAATGATAACTAACCCACATATATACGTGAATGGAAAGGAAAAATGCAAGGAAGTAATATAATTATCACTAACATGCATCAATAATTCATATCAAATTTACTAAATGTAAGATGAATAAAGTTTAATATAACATGAATTTTATTTCAAAGGAAATAAAAAGTATCAAATTTGGAAGATATTCACCATACACATTTAGAGGTTACATCAAATGCCTTTAAAGGACTTATTTATAGAAGAAGATAAGGGAGAAAGAGCGATAAGACAAAGAGAGAATTCATCAACTATCCTTAATCATAAAATTAGTTAAAAAATAGAGAGAAAGTGAGACTAAGTCTCCTTGGAATGTGTTATAATCTTATTCCTTAACCTTCTAGGCTTAGTGTTGGTGAAGTTATTCGTGAGGAGTGGCATGGAAGACTATCTTGGTAGATTGATTATTTATTAAATCCAACTCCTTATCCATGGAGTTACACATATAGTTTTTTAGGGTAGTTATAATTAGTTCTATTGACACTTGGAATTGTTTATGACCTTCTAAGCCAATAGACACCTCTAAAAATGCTTCTTCTTCATGTGATATTTGAGCTTGAACTTGATGGCTTCCTCTCATATTCTATCTTTATACAGAGGTCTAAAATTTAATGTAAGATATTATTTAATTTTTTATATACATCCACCATGGCTTGACACTTCATTGATCTATTATATTAATTCATAAAGGCCTTGTATGAGCATTGAAGATCAACTTGTAGTTGAGTCTTTACACTTGCTTAACAAGAAAGTTATATGAGGACTTTATGTCTAAAAACCTCAAGTGACATTGAGGGTAAATAATGGATTTTTTTATTGCATTTCATGAATTTTTAAATCTTACATAGGTGAAATTATAGGTTCATTAAGGTGTTCTAAAAGTTTTTCATCTCTAGGGTCTTGGAACAAGTCCACTTTCTACCTTCTTGTTGCAAGAATACTCATAATCCTTCATTGATTCTTGATAATGAATTAAAACCTATGTTTTAAATGTGAAGGCATCCTATATGATTTTTGTAGGAATATAATAAATCTTTCTTTCATCAAGGATAATTTTCAAGTGTTTAGGAGGACCTATTAACTTCAAAACCCTATAAAAAAGCTCATAAAGTAGCTTCTCGAGCCATTTTATATACATTATTAGATCACATGTGCCACTATCTTGCTCTATTAGGTGCCTAATTTATAGGGACCATTCAAGTAGTTTTTTAACCATTTTAATCCATTTTAGGGAGTTTGAGATCTATTATTCTTCATTAGGTCTCTTTAGAAGGTTTTAATAGGGTTTTAGAGTGTTAGATTTTTAAACATTATTGAAAAATAATAGATATTTGATAACCAAACCAACACCAATATATTTGGGTATTGTAATATTACTAACTCCTCCAATAGTTGGTTTGACCCATGTAACTTCTTATTCAAGTTACCATGTAATGAAGTTGGGCTTTTCAAATAAGACAGGCTTGAAGGTGAGTTCAGTTAATTTGGTAGAATAGGTCATAAAAATGATTTTTTAAAGTTTGGATAACTTTATTGATATTTTTAAAACCTATATTTAATTATTCAAGTGATTCCATAAATAAAATGACCTCCTAAACTCACTAGAACTTGAAATAGGCCATTACTAGGGTTTGTAGACAATAATATGTAATTGACCCTAGTAGACCTTTTTAAACACTTTTACTTATTTGTAGTGAATTAAAAAATTCATATGTATCTCTTATCATTTCACATTTATGTATTAATACTCTTAAATCCTCAAATTACTTCAAAATTTTTAATCTTCTTCAATTTTTACACACAATCCTATATGTACACATTTGGGTTTCTTAGGTGTTGGGATTTGAAGTTGAGATCATTTTAGTTGATTTATCCTCATTGATTATCTTATAAATGATGGAAATTTTAATAATATTCTATTTTACCTATAAAAAACTTATATCACCTCTTATAACAATCATGAGTATGATTTTCCTCTTATCTGCATGTGACGGGCCTATAGATTATTATTAGGCATAAGACTGCCATTATTAAAAATGGGTTCTCTTCACTTAGATTTTGGATTTTTGGGGCCTATTTATCAATATTATAACTTTTATTAAAAATTTTATACTATTTTTAAGATCCCATTCATGTATCTAATAATCTCAAGTTAAGCTAGATGTTCATCTGAAACCATCACAATCATATTGTTGGCCTCACATAGTCCTCTTACAAGATGCCCTTTTAATCCTTTTGAATTCATACAACTACATAAATTTCCATCTTCAATGAAATATATCAGTGAGTGTGTGATCTTAGTTGGATTTGAGTTACATACTTAAACCATTTATAGGGATGAGAAACCAATCCCATAGTGGTTTCTCCAAGATGAAACTCAAGATCACTATGACCCTCTTTAGTCTTCAATAAGCCTAGAAAACTCTCCAATAAAGGAAGATAATGTGTTATTATATTATATAACATAAATTATTATTTTAAAATTATTATAATTTATTCTATGCCCTCTACATTCTTTATGAACTCTCACAACCCAAACCTCATACAAAACTTGCCTTCTAGCTAATTTTCTATGTATAGATCTGCAACCATGAAATGCATTATGTGAGGGTAGAAAATTTGAAGTATGAGACCTAAAATATGTTTTAAATACTTTTATGACCCTATATATCCTTGATATAATGACTTTTAATTTCACCAATATGCTCTAAATGTTGTTCTCTTGTAGAAACACAAAAATTATACCTACTTGCATGCTTGGTACATGTTACATTCCATTCCTTCACCATTGATTTGAGATACTCAACCTAAAATCTCATATAAGTTTATAAATATAAATGAGAGTATAAAAAAATGTCATAAAAATCCAAATATACATTCTCATCACAACTTTTAGGTGCAAATGTTGACCTATAGGTCTATAGACTTCTAAATTTATAATATTTATCTTAACCTTGCTTTGAAGGGATGATTTGATGTTATCTACATGACCATTACTTAAATAATAATATTAAAGAGTTATAAGGGATGTGTGTGTGTGTGTGTGTGTGTGTGTGTGTGTGTGTGTGTGTGTGTATGTGTGTGTGTGTGTGTAATGTTTTAAGTCTCTTCCTAAACCATAGAATTCCCATTGTCAGGCCACACATTCTACTTTCATGCCACATACCTATAGTCACTCCTTCACACTTACAGAATTGTTAGAGGATATTAAGACCAATGAACTTCATGATATATTTTTTAACAATTCAATATTTTCATGGGAGTATTGAGGTGTCGATATAATTTTATTAATAATCGATCAAGATAAATAAACATGAAAATCCAAACAAATCCTGCATGTAGCTTCTCATTTATGTCTGAAACTCAATCAAATAGAGGTTTTAATCTTTTTGATGTTGAAAAAAAATAATTAGATATTATAAAATGATGTGAGAGAGATACTATAGTATTTAATTATATTATAAAATCATCCATTTTCACCAATGATCTTGAAAAATCCCTAAAAATGTTCAAAACTAAGCTTGTGGGATTTGAAGTCACCTTTTTTCACCTTCACTGCTTGATGATTGTTCATAAATCTAAAAAGAGTGATTATACAAATAATTACATAACAAATAATTTAATTATGCTCCCCTTATGTCACAAATAAATTTTAATCCAAATCTCTCTCTCTCTCCTCCAATAACCAATATAAAATTGTTGACCATTCTAGGGCTACCAAGAACCCAATAAAGAAGGTTTTTTGCTTTTTTGGACCTATGACTTATTCTCAAGCATATATTTTTGGTCTAATAGGACTAGATAAATACTTATATAGGCTCAATATCTTATATTTATTGTAAATTCTTTGTAATGAGGCCTTCACATGTCCTTTTCTTTCATGAAACTTTCATATCTTGCTTTCTAACCTTGTTGAAGCCAAGAACTAGGTGGCTATGTAGTTTTTCCTAACCTGTATGGTGATGAAATGAAGCAATATATAATTTATCATCCTTTTATCACCTAAAATTTCTTCATTATATCATGTTTGGATGTTATAAATGAAGAGTGGGAAGTTACAAAAGTGTCCAAATATTAGAAAAGGAGTTTTAAGACACTTTGGACAAGATGTGTGGTCTAAGTACATGTGTCATGGCATTTAATAATGAAAAATAATTTTAAATACCCCTATAAAATTACAATACACTTTCATATTTGATCTTTCATAATGAGTCTCACTACAATCTTAGATCATGCTATAAGACTAAAGCAAAAGAATACCTTAATATTTCCAAAACTACCTTAACTTCTCCAAAAGTCTTAAAAATGCAATGTTTCCATATTTTTGAATTAGATATTTGGTGTACTATCTCATCTTGGAAAACATTTCCTCTTTAAAGGTCACCATTCTTCTTATTTGACCATGATTTCACACTCAAAACTTAAACTTATCAAAATTACCTTAATCCATGCTAAACTACATTGCAAAAGATTTTTTTATAGACTACATTAAATGGATCAACAATAAGACTAAGTTATTTGATTCAACATCAAGCTAGACCACCCTAATAAACTCTACAAGTTACCAACAATGACATAATGACTACTACCATGAGACCAACATGACCATGGAAAAACCTCTATGATGGTTATCAACAAAGTTAAGATCATAAAATAGCTTTTTAAATGTTAGTTGCTTATGCTAGATGATTTTGGATAACACATACCAAGGAAATAGGGAGTTTTCACTACTTTGACATGTCTAGTTAATATTTTAATCACTATACATAGTGAATATATCTCATATAATATTATATTTTTTTTACATAACATGTATGATTGTGGGAATAAGGGATAAAAATACATATAAAAAGTGGTCTAGTATGTTAGGATAAAAATATTGAGGATGTTGATTTTAGAATGGATATCAAACTCATAGGTTATGAACTCCCTAAAATTTACTTTGAATTTGGAAGTACATTGAATATTATTATTGGGTATATTTGGAAGGCCACTTGAAGCCCAAATCTTAGTTAAAAATCTATCACATTAAGCCTCACAAACTATGGTTGGGTTGAACCCATTAGAACATTAGAGGATTTGGATATCAAAGTATTATATCTAATCCTGAGAGGATAATTTGAAGCTATTGAATTATGATTTAAAAGTGTTGTTGTGACATGGTGATTGGTTAGTCAATAAAAAATCTTGCATTAGGAAGAGGCATGTCAAATGACATGAGCTCAATTTTAAGTGGTCTCTTCAATCTCATAATTATTTCCATTTTCAAATATAGATGGTTCCTTGAGTTTCATATACATATGTGTGTAGACATATGGTCATACGAGGGTGTATAACTTAAATAATGGATGTACATATTAAAACATATATTAGCATTTCTACAGAGCACATGGTAATGCAACATGAACATAGACATGAAACCAAACATTTAATATAGGTTCAACAATATTCTATACAAACCTTTATGTTCCAATAATAGAGCCATATGGTGAAAATATGTACAAAATTTTAATATCTTTTTAGGTTATGGACTCAAATAGGACACATTGGCTATGTGAATTAGACTTTGTATGAAAAATCAATGCTAGAACTAAACAAATCCATATAAAATTACCAAATGTAGAGGGATAAAGTAGAGATTATTACAAAAGATTATAACATAATTATTGATAGTGTAAAATGTGTAGGATCTAGTGATAATGAAGATGAATTAGATTTTAAAAGATTATTTTCACTAGAGTGAAGAGAGAGGATCCTTAAACCAATGTCAAAAATAAATTAGAGTATTTATAGTTATGAAACATGAATTTTCAATAGAAGTAATGAAAGAAAAAACTATGAGAATCTATCTTAGAAGGGTCTCATAAAATATAGTAGGAACTAGTAAGGAATGAAGTTAAGAACATTAGTGTTGACTCGATACTAGAACTTTCAAAAAAAGGATATTATTGGACATATAACCATATTTCAAGGGCCATAAAATTGGTGAAATATTATTAGGATATTATTTATAAAAATTTATTGGATTTTTAAGGTGTATATCATTCCTTAGTGGAGATTCATATCGAGTTGAAGGAGTTCAAATGATCGATAAATAGATGCCCATATAGGCTGAACCTAAATATGAAACTAAAATTCAAGGTATATATTGATCTAATGAAATAAGGAATCATATTTCTAGTTGAAAAAGATAATTAGGTAGGTCTAATGGTAGTAGTGCCTAAGAAGTCAAGAGAAATTAGAATCTATGGTGACTATAGGGCATTAATTTTTTTTTATGAATGATACATTTAAAATTCCATTCATTGATGAAGTTCTATAGTTGGTTGTAGGACATGAATAATACTCCGTCACATATGGGTTTAGTGGCTATTATCAAATTCCTATCGATTTAGAAGATCAGATGAAGACTACCTCTATGATAGGGTGGGGATATATTGCATACAAGGTAACACCATTTGGTCTTAAAAATGTTCTTGTCATAGTTTATAAAGATATTATCAATACATTTATGGAATTCATACATTATTTTTTGGAAGTTTATCTAGATTACTAGGTTGTGTTATCTTTATTTAGACCATACTTAAAACTTATGGTATGTGCTAAAAGATGTAGAGTTCTACACCTTGCACTCAATTTAAAGAAGAAAATTTTATTCACACCCTTCCGGGATTATGTTAGGACATTTGGTCTACAATGATGGAATTCTTATGGATCAATAAAAAATATTAGTTTTCATGGGATTAAAATTATCTATAAATTTATTTGATGTGTGATTGTTATTAGCTCATAGTAGGTACTATCACAAGTTTATACATGGATATGTTATGATATCATAACCATTGGAAAGATTGATAAACATGATACAAAGTTTAAGGCACTACATAATGTTAGATTAATTTTAGTGACTTGAAGTATAAATTAATAATTTATCCAATCTAAGTCTTCCTTGATTGAAATAAGATGTTTTATGTCTATGTGGATTTATCTGATATTACAGTAAGTGTGATACTAGCTCAACCAAGAGAGGGAGACCTATATCACCCTATCCACTTATCAAGCCATAAAATTTTAGAGACAAAAATTAATTACACCACCAAAATATGGGAATATTTGGATATGGTATTAAAAATACAAGATTTTAGAAATTACTTATTACCAATGCCATTTTAGTTATTCATCAATCACTAAACACTATGATAATTAGTGAAGAAGCTAATTTTTTGAGAATGAATATCGATGTGGTTGATGTTATTACAATAAGTCTAGTTTAAGATCAATTTGAATATAGGTAGAAAAAATGTGGGGTTAGATCATCTTAGTCACATACAGAATGGGGAATAGCTATAGGAGATACCAAATGAGTCATTAGATTCTCATTTATTTAGTGTGCTTGTGATTGTATAAAATATGGATCACATACAAAATTTTATAGGGCATGCTAATTTACATATTTTATATGGATAAAAGGATAAAAGTTAGGTAGTTACTTGAGATTTGTTTTTAAAACTTTATAAATTGGGTTCTATATAGGATGGTTAAGGATTATTTTATTTAGAGATTAGATTTGGATCATAAGAGGCCACAATTTCTATAGGAAGCACAATAAGTAATTATGGGAGGGCATTTAATAGGAATGTATATTGTGAGGAAAATATTTCAAAATGTTTAGTGGTGGATAATATTGTTTAAATATGCACACATAGTCAAAAAATACTACAATGTTTGTCAAAGGGTAGGTATACCAATTCAATTAGGTGAGATTAATTTAAATCCAATGTTATTTGTGCCAACATTTGAGCTATAGGGAATTAATTTCATAGGGCCCATTAATCCCCCTATCAAACATAATAATGCAAGATATATAATCATTCTAAAATGCTACTTTACTGTTAGGAATACCCTTTATTAAAAGAGACTTTTAAGCCTTTATTCATATCAACTTGTCAATTTTTTTTATTACAATTCTCTATCCTTTTTCTAGATCTCATGTATTACTAGCTATGTCTTTTACATTATGACAAAGTTGGTGCTTTGGTTTCTTGCCCCTCCTATGCCTTTATTGTCAAAGTAATTTTTTTCTTATTCATTTTGCAATCATTGGGTTAGATTTCAAGGCACAATGACTCAATTGTCTCTCAAATTTAAACTCACATCCATCAATTACCATTTATGAAAATCACATATACAATATATTTTTACTTTTAAATATTTGGTGCACATAGTAGACAACATGAACCCCTAACTAGATACAAAGAATACCTCCACCAAAATTCAAGAGAAATGGAAAGAGAAAAATGATGAGGCCTTAAGATTGATTGGCATGGCCATGACCTCTGAATTTCATGTCCATATTGATGGTTATTCTCTTTCCTCCACTTCTTGGTCTAAACATAAATCTATTTATCACATTGTGAATGAATCTCATAAAATTCAAATTCAAGATCAATTATCTGATTTAAAGTATAATGACTTCAAAATTATGGATGATTTCTTGATTAAAATTCATTACTTGCATTCTCAATTAGCTTGTTTAGGTGTTAAAATTTCATATTTAAATTGATTCATATTATCATGAAAAAGTATTCACCTCGACCTTTTCATCAATTTATTACTAATATTCATTCACAACTATATTTTCCTACTTTATCTACTTTGTAAAAGTTTAATTTTTTTTTATGCTTTGTTGCATCAAGAATAATAAAATTTAATTCCTTTTTGTAGTCTTAAGACTAATTAACATGTTTTTTTTCTAAATACCAACATAAGAATGGAGAAAAACATGCTAACTCCAATAATACACATGAAAATAAAGATAAAAAATCTAACTCTAAATCTAAGATAAATTTAGAGTATAATTATTGTGAAAACAACACTCATGATGAAGATCACTTCTGTAAAAAAATGATACGAATATTGAAAACCTTTAGGTTAAAGATAATGCTAACTCTAGTAACAATAAAACTCAAGAAAAATAAAATTCTAATACCAGAACTACTTTTACTTGTGTGTTGTGTGCTTCCCCTATTGAATGGATTGTTGATTCTAATGTTACTCAATTTATGACATCTAATGTTCAATTTTTTACTTATTTAAATCTATATCTTTTTAGAAATATTTTAAGTATTGAAAATCATGCTTCTTGTAATGTTAAATCCATAGGAAATGTTAAAATCTCTAATGGTGAATTGCATAATGTCTTGCTTTTTCTTGATTTGAGATTAAATTTATTTTCTATACCTCAATTATGCAAACATGATTATCAAGTAGAATTTATTAATGACACTTCTTATGTTTAATCTAATAAGCAATATTTTAAAGTAGTTTCAACTACTTTTTTAGACAATGATAATTTGTTCGAATTTAATGGATTATCTTCTCCCTCTTTTTCTCATGATTTGTTTATTTCTAATGATTCTAACTTATGGCATGAAATATCAAGACATATCAATTACAAAAGTATTTCAATTATAAAAAAACTTAATATGGTTCAAGGTTTTCCTAAAATTTATCCCACTAATTCTACTTGTAATGGTTGTATGGCTAGTAAAATTCATCAAGAATCTTTTCTTAAAAACCACTCTTGATGTACTACTGAAAAGATTCATTTATTTCCTGGTGATCTTTTAGGCCCTATGCAAACTCCTTATATTAATGGTGCTATGTATGATTTAATTTTTTTTGATGATTTCACTAGGTGATTTTGGATTTATTTCTTGAAAACTAAAGATCATATTTTAGACACTTTTATTGAGTTTCATGCCTTTGTTGAAAAACAATCTTATTGTTTTTTATGTATATTACACACTGATAATGGTACTAAATATGTTAAAAATTATTTTCTTCCATATTTTAAGTAACATAGAATTAAGCATGAGAAAAATATTTTATACACACTTGATCAAAATGGTGTTATTATACATAAACACAAGACTATCACTAAAATGGCTAGGTGTATGTTGCATGCTAAAAATATGGATTATAAATTTTAGACAGAAGCCATTTATTATGTTGTCTATCTTATTAATAAGACTCCCACTAAATTTGTTTTAAATATTACACCTGAAGAATCATATAGAGGTAGAAAATATAATTTAAAACATTTATGTGTTTTTGGTTGCGATACATTTGTTCATATTGCAATTAAAAAATGTAAGAAGTTAGATTATAAAGAGAATACTTTTATATTTGTTGCTTATGATGGATCATCTAAATATTATAGGGTGTATGATCCTCAAACTAAAAAAATCAAGATTAAAAGGGATGTTAACATTTCTAAAAGTGGTGTACTTGAGTGTGCTTCCATTTTAGATTCTCTTGATATATTTTTTACTTATTTTCCTTTTGCAACTAGTGATGATCATAATGATGTGTTGCATAATGATGTTGTTCCTCCAATTATTTCTCCATTTTAATTATTGATCCACCTAAAAATATGCTTAAGTGGGCCAAAACTACTACATTAGATTCTAGAATTCATGTAAATTTTAATAATACTCGTATAATTAGGCAATGATTTTTTAATAATGCTTTGATGTCTAAATTTATGCATAATAATGATCCTCAAACTCTAAAACAATGTTAAGGTCACACTTATTAGAAAAAATAATACATGACGAATAAAACCCTTTGATTTCTAATAACACTTGGGACTTAGTCCCACTACCTAAAGGGCATCATTTGATATGCTATAAATGGTTTTTTAAAACTATGTTCAATTCTGACAATCAAATTGAAAAATATAAATCTAGATTAGTTTCTAGAGGTTTTTATCAAATTGAAGAAATTAACTATAATGAAACTTTTGATCTTATTAATAAGATTCTCAAAATTAAATTTGTTTTATATTTAGTTGCTCACATTTATTAGCTTATTTATCAAATGGATTTTAAGAGTGCTTTCTTAAATGGTGACTTTCATGAAGAAATTTACATGTCTCAACTCTCTAGTTTTATTAAGCAAGGAAATGAGCATCTTGTATGAAAGTTAAACAAATCTATTTATGGTTTAAAAGAATCTCCTAGAGAATGGTACTCTAAAATCTATGAATTTTTTATAGCTCAAGGCTTTACTCATAGTTTTATTTATCATGGTTTTGTATGTTGATGACTTAATCGTAAATGGTAGTAACAGTTCAATGGTTTTTCTCACTAAAAATGCTATGAATAATATGTTTGAAATGATTGATTTGGGTCTCTTACATTAATTTTTAGGCATTCAAGTTTGGGAAGAAAAAGATAACATCTCTATTTCTCAATCTAAATATGCACATGATTTATTATCTAGGTTTAATATGTTAAAGTCCAAACTTGTTGCTACTCCTTCTAAAATTTATGATAAATTACTTAATGACATGGAAATAGAAACTATTGATCTAATTTTATATAGACAATTAGTTGGTATTTTGAATTATCTTACTCATACTAGTCTTGATATTGCCTTTTCTATTGGATTGGTTTCTCACTTTATGTACAAACCTCAAGATACTCATTTTAAAGTTTTTAAAATAATTATTCATTATATTAAAGGTACTCTAACATTTGGCATTGGGTATACCTCAAATAGTGATTTTTATTTGGTAAGTTATTTAGATTCTGATTGGGATGTTGATTTTAATGATCATAGATTCACAAGTGGTTATTTCTTCTCTTTGAGTTATGGCACCATTTCATAGAATAGTAAAAATCAAACTATTGTATCTTTATATTCCATATAATATAAGTATAGAGCTTGTAATCATGCTTCAAAGAGAAGAATTTGGATTCATCAACTTCTTACATATTTGGGCCACCCTCAATATTTGACTAATCCTATTTTTGGTGATAATAAAAGTGTCATTGCCTTATAAAAAATTTGGTTTTCCATGAAAGGTCCAAGAACATTGAGATTCAACATCTCGAACTTCTTAAATATAATCAAATTATTCTCTCTTTCTATCTTCCTAAAGAACAAATGGCTGATATCTTCACTAAGCCACTATGTGAAGGCAAGTTTGTTTTCTTTTGTAATAAGTTAGGATTGAAGGAAGTTCTCATCAAGGGGGAGAGTTAGTGATTATTCCTCCCTTATTATTATTTTTTAAACCCCTAAATAAAATTTAAGGAAGATTTTTAGGATTACCATTTATTTAGGATAGTTTATTTTATCCTAAGTTCATTTTTTACGTGTGAGTAATTTATATCTATGTGAATTATTAATTCACATAAATACAAATTACATGAGATTTCATTCACCTCTTTGTGATCCTTTAGTATTTTGGATTTAATTTCATGAGTTACTCATTCCCCCACATAGAACATACCTCCCTTATCTTTATAAAGGACTAAAACACAAGTGACACACACTTAGGAGGCTTGTAAGATCATAATGGGATTCTATGTAACTCTAATTTTCTTCCTCTAAATATATAAAAGAGCCCTTCCTCTCTTCTTATCCTCACTAATAATATTATATCTCTCTCTATTCTTCTCTTATGTTCTTTATTAAATATTTTACTTGTGTAGATTCTAGTTGCAAGCCTTATAATAATTTCATGTTTGTATGTAATAAAAAATGCATCATGTTTATAAATCAATCATAACTCAAAGAAGATATATCATACCATGCACTTCTGATGGGGACACATTAGATAATAAAAAACATAACCAATATGGGGATCCACTGGACCCAATTAGGGGATCTCTTACCATAATAAATTATGCTAGGGAGGGTTCCAAATTCTCTAGTAAAACATAATCACACAAAAACCATAAAAGATTCATGTTTTCTGATATCTCACTAAACTAATAATGAGTAAGTCAAATCTAATCTAGTGCTCACCAAAGCTTGTGGTTCAAAGTGGGGGATAAAAACACTAAAAGTAAATATGAATAGAAGACATCTACTCATGTCAATGCATATGAAATATTAATACATGGAAGAGAAGTATAAATGCATATCTATCTAATCTTACAAAGGAGGAACAAAGTTATGATTACTTACCTTTGAATACGAACTTGTTGATCCTTGATCTCTCTGTTGGCCAAGGTGATTCACAAGAGGTTTTTGTGGTAAGTAAAGATGACAAGGATAAATCATCTCTAGGATACACAACATATCAATGCATCCAAAATAATTATCCATAAGACAATATTCATATCTCCAAAGAATGTATGAAACCCTAACCTTATTCCTCAAGTATAATAGTGGATAAGTAAATGAAAAATATATCTTACTTCTTGTTCTCTGCTCTCAATAATGGTGAAATCAACTTGTATATATAGGCAACTCTAACCCTAAACCTTTACAAAAAAATTTGGCCAACAAGGTCAAACCAATTGACCTAGTAATGTCTTGGATAATAACCCAATGTAAAAATGAACTGTATCGACACTATGTGTTGATGACAAAGTAATATAGGGTCAACCCAACTAACATAGTTTTAAATCTACTAAAAGTTGATTTAGGCTAGGGAAAAGGTAAATGAAAGTGTCAAATTACTGGAGAAAGGTGTAATATAGAATAAAAATCTTATGTAAATGGTTTTTAGGAGATAAGTGTGTAGATAAAAAGTGGAAAAAGGGACAATAATCTTGTTAAACACCAATGGTCTACCCACCCATTAAGGCATGCACCCATTAAGGCATACACTTAGAGATATTGAGACTCGATGGGTTCTTGAAAGATATAAAGTTTTAGTAATTGATAAAATTTTGAAAATATTGTGTATCACATGAGTGCAACAAAGGATGGTACTTCTAGAAATAGAACATGATAACACATAATGT
>JARHVA010004246.1:1575000-1625000 GCA_037957365.1 Torreya grandis
TGTGATTTTAATTTTTAAGAATTTTGAAATGTTCTTTCCTTTTGTTAAATGATTTGGATTTTGAATATTTTTAAGAATTTTTAAGATTCCTCCTCCATGGGGACTTGGAATGACTAATCATTAGAGATATATTGATAGACATGAATGAGATTTAGGATTAGGCTAAAGGAATCTAAGTGACTAAGGACAAGATTGACTAGAACACTTAGGCTTAATAATCAACCAACATGTTATCTCAAGTCTCAACCATGCATATGATTAGTTTTTGAAAAGGGAATAAATGGGAAAATGAGATCCAAAGTGGATCGGTAAAAGGATATTATAATGAGATTAATTATTTTCTAACTTATCACATGGTAAAAAGGGAATGACTAAAGGAAATGAGGTTTGTATAACCAAGTCACAATGATAATTATTTGTGTATATAGAGATAAGAAAGAAAATAATCATGAAAAGAAAACAAGAGAGTTTGTAAGAAATAAATGATAAAGAAGACATCCATAAGAGAATATAAATGACATTATAAGCAGTATATAAAATGTGAAATAAATTCACCATGTATGATAAATAAGAATTTTGACACAATGTCAAATGATATAATAAATAGATAAAGATAAGATTAGAGCACATTTCCAATCCAAAAAAATAAAAATGTAAGAACACCATGCATGTGTTCATAATTACTAATAGATTTGCCCATAGACATTATCTAGAACATCTAGTAAGTATCTTAGTGAAAATTGGGAAAATACTTCATGTTTAATATCCTTAATAGAAAAGGTAGGATTGACTGATAGAACATGTTGAGGAGGGCTATCAAATAAAGGATGCTTATAATAATGCATGGGAGCTAAATCTATAAGAGATGAAGGGATCACCAATGAGAAAGGACCCAAAAGTGAGGGACTCATAGGTGGAAAAGGATCCACAAGTGAGAGAAGGTCCATGGGTGAAGGATTCACTAGTGGAGGAATAGGATATGGTAAATGGACCACAAAAGGGGATTGAAAATAGGAGATGGAATAATGGTAAAATAAGGGGGAGCCTTATTAATGGAATGAACTATGGGAGGAAAGGTAGAAGGTACATAAATAGTTAAGATATGATCTTTAAGATGGTGCTAAAAGATGTAGAAATAATCAGTATGATGGGTGCCACATTGGTGCCAAAGATAATATCTCTCTCCATACGTAGGAATATTTTCAAGTAATACCTTCAGGGAAGGTATGGCCTTATCATAGGATTGATGAATAAAAGATGCAAAGTGGTAATTTATTATTGTAGCTTCGAATAATGCATGGATGAATGATTATATATGACATTAAATAAATAGATATGCTTGTGACGAGCTTGGTAGAGCTACTCACAAGAGGAGGTGTAACAAAAGTGGAAGGATCTTGGAAAGGCTTTTTTCCCCATTTTGTGGGAAATGGATGTATTTTTGGTAAAGGAAGAAAACCATCATTAAGGGAAGGTGGTGATAGTGAAGGGACTAGACTAGGATCGATAGGAGTGATGGGATCATAAGTAGGGGTCGACTCAGCTAAAGTAAGAGTAGGAATGGGATCTAAAGTGAGACCAACTAAGAGAGGGATAGGGTCTATAAAAGGCTAAAAGAGTGTTTCACACATCTCAAGGATAAACAAGTTATATGGGTCTAGGTACCTAGCAAAGTGATAAGACCCAGTCATAGCATGATCCATAAGCATACTCCTATGTGGTTATTAAGAAATAAGAGTGTCTTTACCATCTCTACCCTATGATAAATAGGAAAAATAATATAATTATGAAACATATATGATGGAAAATGGGAAGAAGCACTAAAATATGAAAACAAAGAGCAATGATAATGGATAATCTCATCATCATGGGATTGAACAAGACCACCTAAGAATGGATCATCTAAGGTGTAACCATCATTGTAATCAAGTGTATGAAGATCAATTATGTAGGTAGGGATGACATTATCATCCAATGAGATGTGATGAATGGAATATTGAGTCTTAATTAAGACAACAGGGATATCATCACAAGGTGGTTTGTGAGAATGAGGTTGTAAAGAAGTAGGAAGCTAAGAGATGAGATGAGGTGAGAGATTAGATGTTTTAGTATTTAGGCTGATCTCATCAAGCTCATTCTCATTAAAATATAAAAGGTTAGGGGGAATATTTATAATGATTTTAGGATGATCATTGTAACCTCAAGTTGAATTGATTGGAAAGTTGAATAGTTGAGACTCATGAAATGAAACATTGGGCAAAGGTTAAAGAGTAAGAATATTGAAGACACCACAATCTTGGAATTGTTTGAAATTAAAATAATTAGTATCACTTTGAATCCTATAGATGGCTCCATTATGAAGTAATTTAATGTATTGACAAGTAGAAGAAGTAACTGCTATCATATAGTGAGTTCACATCCTACCAAGAAGAATGATATAAGATAGAGGAAAATTAGATATTATCACCTTCACATGAATGGTGATAGGTGGGATGGTAATGGGAAGCCACACATAACATAAAGGAGGTATTTTCCTTTGATCATATCCTTTAAATGTCATTTTTGTGGATTTGACATTGCATTTATAATATCCAAGTGTTTTGATAAAATTGAGAGAGGAAACACATGTGCCAAAACCCTCATCAATCAAGGCATGCTTGACTTGGATATCACCAATTTGAATACTATTGAATAGAGGAAGATCATCCGTATGAAGTAGAATCTCATTAGGAATCATATAAGTAATGGGAAATTTTAAGGAAAGATAAGTTCCCATTATTTCATCAACATGGATTGACATCTCTTCACATTTTTGTAATATGATATCATCAGATCCATATAAGGTTGCTTTGTTTCCTACAATGGGAGGACGAGGGATGTTTATTTTGAATAAGAGTTGTATATGATGGTTTTGATGATGTAGAGAGTTCCTCATAAGCTCAGGAAATGGAAATTAGGATGGAAAATTAATGAGTTTCATGATGGGATCTCACTTATCATAACCTATAAGAAGGTTGTTAAAAATATGTGCATAGTAATGAATGAGGTCCTTGGAAGGAGTAGAATCTATGTTGATAAGAAGGAGAAGGTCTGGAACAAAGTTATAAATTATGTGGAGAAGCTAAATTAGTTGGTTTAAGTGTAGGTTGAGAGTCATTAGAAGAAGAGTTGATAGAATCTTGATTATCATTGGTGTTGGGTGAAGAAGATGGACTGATGGTAGAAATAGAATGGGAATTGTTATCTAGGGGAGGATTTGAAATTGGATCATTTAAAGTTATAAGGTCATCTTGCCCCAACTCATTTAAGTGAGTTGGATAAGAATCCTAGATAACACAAAATGTGTGAGATAATGGATGGGTATAGATAGGTTGAGGGTCAATAAAAGCAACCACTCTTTACATATTACTCATATTGACTACATTCTCCTTAGGAGTTGGCTCAATAAGACTTTCTACATTTTTGGTGAAAGGGGTGGGCTTGTCTTGGTTGTCTTGACAAATTTGGTGGTTTGGAAGAGGATATTTATAGATAACCAAATGAGAATTAGCTTGATTCAAGGCTTGAGATTTAGTATTTGTTTCATGGGCCTTAAAGTCAATGTCATTGGCTTGTTGATATTTCTATATAATAGAATCATGATCAAAATTAATACTAAGAAGAAAATACATATATAGATTATGAATTTACCTACAAGTCTTATGAGAATTACCCCAACTATAATGAAACCAACAAAATTTATTGGGATCATACCAAGATTCAATAGGACAGGTGGGATCAACTTATCATTATAAAGGCCTAGGTAAATGTTTTAGTAATTTGGATAAGGATAAAGGTTTGTGAATATTAATGTTATTAGGTTAATATAAATGAGGATTGGTGTATTATTGAGAAGGGGGACTTGGTTCCAAATATTGGTTAGGAACAACAACTTGAATAGTATGAATGGTGTCATAAGAGTCCATGACACAATCATTGGTAGCATTATGATTTTTGTTTTTAATTAATATATGTGTACTTGTAGAAGGTTGGGGTGGCTTCAATTGATGCATAATGAAATCTTGATGTTTTTATTGGTTAGTGGCCTCCTCTAAGGTACATGGAGAGAGAATACAGACCCTATGTTATAACTTGGGAAAAATTGCATTGGTAAAGAGATGGGAAAGGTTATCATCAACCATGTTATGCTTACATTTGTTGGATAATGTTTTACACTTTTTAAAAAAATCTTGGGTAGTTTCATTTTCAATTTGTTTACAATTTATAAAGTGAGACAAATTATTCTCAAGAAGATGACTAGTTTAGAACTCTTAGACTAAATCATTTACTAAATCTTATAAACTAGTAATATAATGAGTTTTAAGTTGGTTATATCAATCTAAACCATCACTAGTGAGAGTTTTGGATAATATATTGGTAGCAGCAAAAGTATTCAATTTGAAACAATCTTTAGAGAGATTTCCAAATTTTTTTAGATGAAGAGTAGGATCAGTTGACCCATTATATGAAATGGTAGGGGTGACACCTCCTATATAAATATTAGAAATTTAAGTTGTAAGAGGCTCATTTTGAAGATATTTAATTTTTTTTTGACAAGATGAGGTTAAGGGATGATATTTCCATGGGAATATTGAAGAGGAGGTGGGGTAACATTTTGATTATGCATGCCACAAGGCATTAGTTGAGGGTGATTTTGAAGATGGAGAAGGTGATTTTTCATTGTCATCATTTGATTTGTATTATGAGCTTGAAAAATATTCATTTGATTAAGTGTTTGTAATAAAATTTGGTGGGTTTGAGTGGCATTGTTATTATTATTTTTATTATTAAGGTTGGTATTTGTGGCTTGGGTACTATTATTAGTGCTAATAGGAGCTTAAGAGGAACTATTAGAATATGAAGTACTAGTGGAAAAATTTTCTTGTGTGGCAAAAGATTGACTAGTGAAGGGATGAGAAGAGGAAGCACTAGAATCATGATTACCTTGGGTATAAAATTATCCACTAGTGGAATATTTTAGGAGAGTGGGTCTTTGGAGAGTCTCACTAGATGTAGATCCTACCATGTTAGTGGATATAATAGGCATGGAGGTAGAAAAAGAAGTCCTGCTGTGAGAAGGGGTCATAATAGAGGAAGATGATGAAAATAAAAGAAGGTATTACCCCAAAATCCATGTGATAATGTGGGTTAGGTGATGAACTTAGAATATGGCTCATTATTGACATGTTATTTCCCTCAATTCATCTCTCAAAGGATATTATCTTATGCAAATCATAGATTGTTAGATAACTATTACATGGAAAATAGATACTTATCTTTCTTATATTAAACCAAAGATTAAACCTTTATTTTGTCATTAATGTCTAATACATATCATGTTTTAGTGATTTTTGTTGTGAAGAATTCTTAGGAAGAAGACACAGGTGATGTAGAGTAAAAGTTAAATTTTGATCTCTATCAAGCAGAACTATGGACTCTATAGGCTTGTTTCTATAGCACTCTATAGGATTATTTCTATGGACTCTATAGGTTTGTCTCTATGGACTCTATAGGCTTGTTTCTATGGAATCCGTAGGCTTGTTTCTTTAGACTCCATAGGCTTCTTTCTATGGACTCTATAGGCTTGTTTCTACGGACTCCATAGGCTTGTTTCTATGAACTCTATAGGCTCATTCCTACTGAGTCTGTAGGGTCAATTTCATGGATTTTGTAAGGATGAAGCTACAAATGGGGATGCTGGTGGCTAGATAGGATAAGAGAGAATAATTCCATCTGGAGTCAAATAAGGAAAATACATGCCTGCTATTTTGTAGGATTTGATTTTGATAAAATTATATATAATTGGATCTTAGGACTATTATAGGATAGTATATCTATTTCATTAGAATAATTAGATCTCTTAGAAATCCAATCTCCTATCTTTGGATGAATGGATCAACTAAGGAATCCTATTTCTTTGCATCCTATTTTGAGTTGATTGTATTAGTATAAAATGTAAGACTTTTATCATTGAAAGATATTAGATAATAGAGAGCATATAATAGAGGAAAGAGATGTACAAACATATTAAAATTTTTAGCTAGATTGTAATCATTTCAATTTTATGAATTATTACTTCAGTTTCTAGCATTAATTAATAATTGTTCCTGAGTTTGAGCAAAGCAAGGGCCCACTCTCCCTGGAACCAGGAATTG
Source organism: Torreya grandis (assembly GCA_037957365.1). NCBI lineage: Eukaryota > Viridiplantae > Streptophyta > Pinopsida > Cupressales > Taxaceae > Torreya > Torreya grandis. The sequence continues at coordinate 1,581,195 of JARHVA010004246.1, forward strand.
TGTATGGTATTTATGGTATGTTATATTAACTCTTTGTTATAACTAATTATAATCTTGTTACTGTTTGCATTTATTCATAAAAACATCAAAATAAATTCACAGTTTAATAGGCATTTCCTTGTTTCAAAGTAATTTACTTTCTAAGAAAAGTGCATTTTATTTTATAGCAAACTTGTGAAGCAAATTTCCTTTTTTCAGTTAGGAGTGTTATTTTACTTTCCATGCAAGCGCAAAAGGGATTTTGATTTTACTTTCAAGCAAAAGAGTGGATTGATTTTATTAAATAGTTACATAATTTTCCTTTTCAACAAAAGAGTGAATCAAGTAGTTTAGGCCACATTTCTTTCTTTAGTAAAAGTTAGAATAGGACCATCAAACACCCCCATAAGAAGACTTCTAGATCTACCATCCTATACCTTATTGTAGATAGCTTTGGACACTAGCCCTAGTTGATAAGACATCAATTGAATATTGATTAAATGAGGAGTTAAATGATACTAATTATTTTTGACACCATTACCAGGGAAACAAGGTGTTCGTAAGGTAATAATTATTGGTATAGAGTGAAATTTTTTTTTGTAAAAACTATAAAAATCCCAAAATAATTCAATAAATTGATGTATCATCCTAGAGATTCTAAAGGATGATTCATCCCAAAATTTCCACTAAGAGCACAAGTTGAAACTCCTTCAACATATTTGAGTAGTGAACCAAAAGTTATGAGTGAAACCTATCTACAAGAATCTTTAGAAACTCAGATAGAAACTAAGCCATTGCCACAAGCAAGCTCCATAGGACAAATTCATCAGGATCAATCTGTTGTAGGAAGACATTATTTAGAAATTACCAAGGACTTATAAGAAGCATTTAAAAAATCCATAGCTAAAGAAAATTTTGAGAATTTTGAACAACCCATAACTGATACCACAAATATTCAGTGGGAAGATCATCCTAGCTTCGAAAAATCATCAAAAGAATAAAATATGGCTCTCCAACAAAATCAACAAGTTGCACAAACAAGGACTTTTTCCTTTCTTATTGTTGTAGATCCTCATGATTAAACCCCCATTAAAAATATTTCACCAGCTAATTTTTCAAATTTTTGGGAAAGATCTACAAAAGATCTTGATCAACTCTTATTTGAGTTTAAGGTGTTATGCCAAACCTATGATTACACAATAGATAGCTAGAAATTAAAACTATTTCCCTCTACACATAAAGATTTAGTTATGAGATGGTTCATGGGTTTACCTGGTGATTCTATTAGAACATGAGATGACATGGAGATAGAATTCTGGAACAAGTACCAAGATTACTATCGAGTGCAAGAAAGAAAAGAGGATTTCTTGAAAATCAAATATAATGAGGATGAATTTTTAGAGGATTATTTGGATAGATTCATGTTCACTCATAAAAGAAGAAATTATCCACTCACTGAAGAAGTTTAGAAATTAGTTTTCTTAAAAGGGTTGGATGAAGATATTAGAGATGCCTTAAATTTGATGGGAGGTGGAGATATAAATAAGTTGGCTTTTGATTAGATTTTTGAGCTTTGTACCAACTACTCTCAAATAAAACCTAGAATTAGGAAAGGAAGGTTTGGGAAATCTAATGAAGTGGGTAAAATAATACAAGAATTTTCTAATCTAAAGACATATATCTTGATTACATTAAACAATAATTTGGATGGCCTTCAAGCTAAGGCAAATGCAATAGAACCCTTAGCAATCTATTGTCCTAAGTGTAGACAGAAGCATGCCCTTAGAGACTACCCCGTAAATAAAACTAATGTTTTATCATGTGGGATTTGTGATGCAATATATTATGATAATAAACATTACACCCTTCTATCTATTTTAAAAAATCAAATGAAAACACAAGTCTAGTCCACTGAAGAAGTAAATTATATCCAAAGATAAAACCTTTCCCCAAAAAACTAGGCTCAAAGACATTTTAATGCAAGAAACCCAATTAATCCATATATGGTACCATGGAATATTTTAGTCCCTTAACCTTTTTGGAATCAACCCCAAATTACAACAATCCAAAATCTATGGGTAGGACAAGATTGGATGCCAGCACCCCCATGGGTGATGCCACAACCATAACAATAATGAGTACTATAGCAGCAATAGATGCCACAACCATATAAAAAATAGAATCAGTAGTGGAACCCATAGCAACAATTCAACCAACCAAGAAGACCACTTCAACAATAAACTATAATACCACCTCTAGTTATTCAGCAATAAGGATAAATCAATCAACCCTCAATGCTTGTACAACCAATAGCAAATCTAAAAAATAAATAACCAACACCTATTTACATTAATGAACAAGAAGAGATAATGAATGTTGGAGATATTGAGTGTTTAGACATACATTTAAGATCATGGAAAACTATACAAAAACCTCTACTTCTCATTTTTGAGATACCTAATTAAAAAGAAACAACAAAATCATCTTAATTAAACACTAGAGAAGCCAAAATCAAAATGACACCTAAATCAAACAAAGAAAACACTACTACACCAGTAGTTACTTTTCCTAAACAATTAAGATAAATTGATATTAAACCACAATCCAACTTGGTCCATGAGTTGTAAAAGATCAATAGTGAGATACCCCTACTACAAGCTATTAGGGATATCCCTAAATTAAACAAGATCATCAAAAACCTTTGTATCAAGACACCTGGGAGGAAAGCAAAATATCCAAGAACTATTCATGTTGATGGAAAAGTTATTGATTTATTAGAAGGAAAACTATTAGTTCTAAAATATCTAGATCTAGGAAGCCCAATGATCACAGTCATAATCAAAAGAAAAAAAATTCCTAACATTTTGGTAGATTTGGGAGTAGAAATTAATGTTATGACAACTGATACTCTCCATATATTATCTCTTATGATACTGTAACCCATAAATACCATTCTTCAAATGGTAGACCTATCTATAACTAAACCAGAAGGGACTATATAAAATGGTGAAGTACTAATAGAGTCTTGGGAGTATCCAGTAGACTTCATGGTCTTACGACTTAAAGCAAAGAATCTAGGATATCCCATTATCCTAGGTAGACCATGGTTGGCTACTACAGTAACACTAATTGGATTGTAGGTTAGGAGACATGACCATTGATAATGGGTTGAAATCTAAATGCATCTCTTTGTATCCTCTTGTAAAACCATCAACAAATCACATATAAGAACTTTGGGTGGATGAATCAGATAACACATCAACAACATTTTCTCATTAGCTATGATAACAGTTAAAAAACACTTAGAATAATTAAATGGAGACATACACCTAGAAGATATGGACTCTACTAGTCCAAATGCTATGGACTCTACTAGTCCAAAAGCTACGGACTCTGCCAGTCGAAAAACTATGGACTGTCTCAATTTAGGATTCTTGGGTCAGATAGAATATTATGAAACCTCCACTTCTTTTTCTATTATTTATTCAGCATATGATCATGGATTTATTTGGAAAAGTGTGTGGAAATTGGTATAAAAACAACAAACTCATTTCTTAGATGCATTCCATTATTCTTTAGCAAGATTCATTCCTCCTAGAAAAGAGTTTATTGATAATGTAACCATGTTTCATAAGCTACTTCCTCATCCATGTCCTGTGAACTCATTGATTAGTGAATTCAAGCAAATAGAATCCAACTACCTAGGTACAAAACTAATCATGGTATTATCTGGAAAGATTTTGAACATCAATTGTTGGTTAACAAATGAAGAGGAAGATCAACTCTTTAAAGTACTGAAAAGTCATACCAAGGCTTTTGCTTGGGATTATATCGACATGAAGGGAATTCACCCTAGCATATGCACTCATCACATTCACATAGAATTTGTCAAACCAGTTAGACAACCATAAAGAAGAATAAACCTAACATTCAAGGAGATAGTCAAAATAGAGATCCAAAAATTGCTAAAACTTGGGTTTATTTACCCCATCTCAAATAGGTAGTGAGTTTCACCCTTGGTAATTATGCCCAAGAAAAATGGAAAATTAAGGGTATGGTTAGATTATAGAGAATTGAACAAAGCAAAACTAAGAGATTATTTTCCTCTACCTTTCATTGATCAAGTTCTTGACAACTTGGCAGGGTAGAGATATTTTTCTTTCTTAGATGGGTTTAGTGGGTATAACTAGATAATGGTAGTAGATGAAAATCAAGATAAAACTACATTTACCTACCCTTGGGGAACTTTTGATTACCAAGTACTCCCATTTGGACTCTTTAATTCTCCAAAAACCTTTCAAAGAGTAGTTATAACAATATTATCTGACCTTACAAATGATTGTGTTAAAGTATATATGGATGATTTCACCATTCATGGTGGAACTTATGAAGAGGCTCTTAACAACTTGGAAAGAGTATTGATCAAATGTGAAGAACATCAATTACCTTTGAGCCATGAGAAATGTTTGTTGATGATGGATGAAGTAATAGTGATGGGACACCATATTTATATAAAAGGCATTCAAGTAGATCCAAAGAAGGTTGAAATAATCTCTAACTTACCCATCCCACAAATACAAACTAAAATTAAGAGTTTTTTGGGACATGCTAGTTACTAAAAATAATTCATAGATAATTTTAGCCAAATAGTTGCCCCTATGTTTTCCTTGCTTACAAAAGATAGTACATTCAAATGGAATGATAGTTGCCAATAGGCCTTTGAGACCATCAAAGCTAAACTTGTTACTCCTCTAGTATTGAGAGGAATAGATTGGACTCAACCATTCCAAATATACATATATGCTTTCAATACAACAATAGGAATAGTCATTGGATAAAAGGATGAAGAGGGTAATATGTATGCTATTTATTATAGTAGTAAAAACATGACACTTGATAAAATAAATTACACCACAACTGAGAGGGAATTCCTAACTGTAGTCTATACAATTAACAAATTCAGACATTACATAATAACCTATAATGTATTTATCTATACAAACCATTTAGCTATTAGATACCTTACCAACAAAACAATTATGGGAGGTAGGATTATTAGACGGTTGTTACTCTTACAAGAATTTGATGTTACTTTTATAGATAAACTAGGAAATTCTAATGTGGTTGCTGATTTCTTGTCAAGAATGAACACTATAGGTGAAGAAGAACTAGTGGAAGATGACTTTCTAGATGAACAACTATTTTCTATTTCATCAAAATATCTATGGTTTGCTGATATAGCCAATTACCTCACCATAGGGAAGTTTCCTTTGCAATTTTCATCAAAAGAAAAGAAACTTTTAATAAAATAAAGTTCTTCTTTTAAATGGATTAATAGAATGTTATTCAAACTTGGACATGACCATGTGTTTCTTAGGTGTATGAGAAATGGTGAAGCTTATGATATCATTAGAGATTGTCATGATGAACTAGGAGGAGGTCATTACTTAACTCAAAGAACCATACATAAAATCATAGTAGTAGGATACTATTGGCCTCACCTTCATCAACAAGTAAAAAGATATGTCAGACACTGTAATGCTTGTCAGAGAATTAGTTAGCCTACTCTTTCAATAGAGATGCCTCTGCAACCTCACCCTCAATTATTTTTAGAACCATTTGAGAAATGGGGAATTGATTTTATAGGTCCTATAGATCCTCCTTCTAAAGGAAAAGAATATCTCTTAATATGTACAGACTATGTGACCAAGTGGGTGGACGTGGAAGTATTAATTCATACAAGAGAAGATATGGTAGCTGATTTCTTATATTTGAAAAACATGCAAAAATTTGGTGCTCTAAGGGAGATAGCCTCAGATTAAGAACCATAGTTCATGTCAAATATGATAAATCACTTCATGAAAGTATATCAAACTCAACATAGAAAAACATCTCCATAACATCAAAAAGCTAATGGGAAAGTTGAAGTCACTAACAGAGAATTGGAAACCATTTTAACAATGGTTGTTAATTCCAATATAAGGGATTGGGCAGATAAGGTACCAAAAGCTGTTTGGGCCTATAATACTACTTTGAAAACAAGAACTATATTTTCACATTATGAATTGGTTATGGTAAGAATCCCTTATTCTATCTTTAATTTGAATTACAAACTTTGAAAATAGTTGTAGAAGTAGGGATTGAATTAGAAAAAATATAGAAAGAAAGACTCCTACGTCTTAATCAACTTGATGAGATGAGGATGGAAGCACTAAAAAGAACTAAATTGGTACAACATCAAAGAAAAGTTTGGCATGATTCACATATCAAGTAATGAAAGTTTTAGAAAGGAGATTGGGCACTATTGGTTGATTCCAAATTTCAACAGTTTAAAGGAAAACTACAAATAAGGTGGCTGGGACCTTATCAGATTGAGGAAGTCTTTGAAAATGGTTCTATTAAGCTAATACCTATTGATGATAGTAGAAGATATATATTATTCAATGGACATAGATTGAAGATTTATTATAAACCTCTCAATAAAGAAGAATTTGTTCAAATGGTAAAAGATCAAGTAGCCTTTCAGGAGGACTCTGCTTCTTCTAGAGAAACTACTTCCAATCAAGTAGCTTTTCTGGAAGGCTCTACTTCTTCTAGAGAACCTGTTTCTTGATGACCATAAAAAATAAATAAATAAATAAATAATAATAATATTAATAGTGAAAATCCTTCCAGGGACACTATTGACAATGTATGCCTAGAAAACTGGCTGGTTGGCTAGCTATGCATTGTAAAAAGGGCTTTGGCTAGAAAACTAGCAATGGCTAGCCAAAGGGAAAAAAATTATAAGAAAAAAAATAGAGTATCTCATCATGTCATTATGATTAAAACTATTTGCTAGTCCATGAAAACTTATTTGTGCAAGATAAATGCCAAGCAAAGGATACATCTAAGGTCAAATTAAGTGAGACATATCTTCTATTTATCTATGTTTAGTTAACTAATTATCTTTTATTTAATTAAGACTTATTCTACAAAGATGACCCAAATGTGAACCTTTCAAAATGGAATGACATGACACATGCCATAATGAAAAATCATGCAAATGAGCCACCGACGGTGTATGGATAAGTGTACAGCTTTGATACAATCAATTGAGTCATCAATCATGATAATGATGGGACATCATAAAAAGGGTTTTTAAATGAAGAGATAAATTGCTGTCACCATCAACATGACATGTCATCATTTTACCTAGTTTGAATTAATGTGAAAAACTGGTTGGCACACTCCATAGAAACATGTGGCACTAACTTATATCAAGTCATCATATCAAACTACGGACTTATGCAACTATGGAGTTTTATATGAACCATTCTATTTCTATATACTTTAATAGAAGCTGGTCTATAGATCCTCCATAATTGTTACGTATAAATCCTTAGTGATTGTTGCCTACCAATTGACACAAAAGACTAGTCTATACCTAATCGGAGTTAAAGGAACAAAGTTGTCTATAAATTTGCATAGAAATGGGATAGAAGATGAGATCAGAGCCAAAGAATGCAACAAAGTTTCACAAAGACAAAGCTTCTATGGTAGTGTTTAGAGCCAATGGCTCGTTACCTTTCATTGAAAAGTTATAATTTTTTGATGAAATAATGGTAATTAAATTCATCACTAATCTCACCCCTAAATTTTTAGTTGTGAAAGGCATTGTTATTCCTATTTCAACTCAAATTATAAGCCAAATCATACTAGTTCTAGAAGATGGAATGAGAGCTACAGGTAGAATTTCATTTAGTGATTTAATTAATTAGTTTAATGATAATAAGCAAATTAGGACTTCATGTATAATAGATTCCAAGGGGAATTCAAAATGGATTTGTAGAAATTCACTTCCTAAACCTTAGAAATTTGTAGCTAAGTGGGTACTTAAGTATATCATTTATGAGGGGAAACATAGTCTTTAAGGAGGAGATGCCATGAAAATGTTAATACACCCTAAGAATGGGAGACAAAACCCTCTATATAAAATTAATCTTCCATCATTCTTATATGGTGCTCTAAAAATTATGACTAGAACCCCTAATGTTGCTCTTAAGCACCATGGCCTGATTCACCTAATTATCCAACATCACTTCCTTCAGTAAGGAAAAGAGGTATGAGAGGAATTTTAGAACAACATAGCATAATAACTTCCAAATCTACCTACATAAGAAACCTCAAATTTACTATAAGAAAATTTAGCTCCACTTATTGCATCAATTAAGAAAATAACTCCAAAGAAGAAATAATAGACTATAGTCTCCACAGAAATCCCTTCTTCTTCAAGAAGAATCACAAAGTCTCAAATCCTTGAAGTTTCAAGGTCCCCACAAGAACCTCAAGAATCTGTAGTACAACCAATTCCCTTGTTAGGTAGAAGAAAATTGAGATGAAAGGTTGTTATAGAACTTGAGAAGACCGATGATTTGATGGTTGAGAAGGAAAGCCAACCAAGTGTAGCTCAAAAAGTGACCAAAAGAAAGAGAAGGCTAATTATGATAGATGAAGATGAATAAGTGGTTGCAAACATTCTAGATAGTCTTAGAATGGTATCTCATTCCCCCATACATTAAAATATCTTTGTAACTAATGATGTTGAAGAAACTTCATTTAAAAGGAACTATCCAATCATAATGGAGGATCCAATTCTAGAATAAGAGCCAATTCCAGAAGAAGAGCCTAATATGGCAAAGGAATCAAGTATGGTGAAACAACCACCTATTTTAGTTGAAACTACAATAAATAAAGGGAAAACTATATGCACAAATGAGAAAGGTGAGTCATCTAATTTAAATGATCCTATTATGCAGTTAACCTTGTAGCTTTCTCAAGCTCAAGCTCTTGAGAAATAACAAACAATTGACATTGTTGACCTGATCATTCAATTACAAAATAAGGATCATCTCAACTCATTGTTGGTATAGAAATTAGACACAAAAACTATCAATCATATAGCAAAAGTTCATAGATTAGAGGAAATAATCAAGGAAAATTAAAGTGAACAAATAAATCTTTGGATATATGTAGAAAAGTTGAAGGAAAACAAGAGATTTTAGAGTTTGGTAAACTCTTTCAAAGCACCTTCTGATGTTGCACCTTTTCCTCCTATAGTATTTGTTGACCACAATTGTTAAACAAGTTGTCCAGGTATTCCTTCCTTGCAAATACTACATCAAATTGAAGAATAATATTTTATATATAAACAAAAAAACAAAGATGAAACTTCTTCAAACAAACTCTTGGAAAATGAAAAGAAAGCATTAGAAGCTAATGTCCAAAATTTAGAAGAAAATTTGTAGGATACATGCAAATTAGGGGAATCTCTTTTGACATGTAGGAATCCTTCTCCTGCATATAGTTTGTTTTTATTTGAACAATTTTATAGATGGTATCTTTTAAAGATCTCTTGTCATCTTCCTTAAAATATTTTATAGCCAACAATATTTTTCAAAATTTTCTATAGTGCTGAACCTAATCAGTAGGATTTTTTTTGTGAGTATTATTTGCATGATTTAATCCTACGAGACCATGAGAAAAATTAATTCTTGATAAACCTTCATGTAGGATAAGTTAAACTGAGGGCATTACATTCTACATTCAAAAATCAACTAGCATAATAAAGCATATTTGAGGACTACACAAATCATGCTAAGACTATGGGATTATGTGTTAAACCAGCCTTTCCTATTCCTAGATTAATCAAACAAAATTTTAACTATGCTTGTTTAAGTGATGAGGTTAAAATGCATTATTTACATGATTTATATGATTGTGTTATTTCTTTTTACTTATTTTAAAGATAGAGTTTTGATTCAGTAGTGACTGTAAGTGTGCAAAGATGGGACCATTTTTTAGTGCCCCTTAAAAGATGAGAGGTCATGTCCCTAAATAACTTAAGATGGAGTATGAGGAGAGCTTCCTCAGTTTTAAAAATATTAATAAAGGTAATAAACTCTAGGGGAGATAAGAAATGGATTGGCATGAGATATAGACCCCTTTTGTTGATCATACCTATTCCACGATGGTAGAGTTGGGCTCCACAATTAGAGGAACAATTCAATATATGGAAACAAATGATTCAAGATCATTAGGGGTTTACAAGAAATTTAGAAAATCATATAAAAAATGAATACGATTTGAGTCAAAGTGTGGAAAGCAGATGCTAGAGCTATGAATGCCAATAAATTTTTGTAATGGGACTTGCAAAAGGTAAAGCCTGGGGGAGATGATAAGCTCAGAATATGGCTCATTATTGACATGTTATTTCCCTCAATTCATCTCTCAAAGTATATTATCTTATGCAAATCATAGATTTTTAGATAAATATTACATGGAAAATAGATACTTGTCTTGTTTATATTGAACCAAATATTAAACCTTTATTTTGTCATTAATGTCTAATACATAGCATTTTTAGTGATTTTTGTTGTAAAAAATGCTTAAGAAGAAGACACAGGTGATGTATAGTAAAATTTCAATTTTGATCTCCATCCAATAGAACTATAGACTCAACAAGCTTATTTCTATGGACTCTATAGGCTTGTTTCTATGGACTCTATAGGCTTGTTTCTACAGACTCTATAGGCTTATTTCTACAGACTTCATAGGCTTGTTTCTATGGACTCCATAGGCTTGTTTCTATGAACTCTATAGGCTCATTCCTACCGACTCTATAGGGTCAATTCTATGAATTTTGTAAGGACAAAGCTATAAATGAGGAAGCTTGTGGCTAGATAGGATAAGAAAGAATCATTCTAGCTAGAGTATAAGTAAAATACCCACCTACTATTTTGTAGGATTTGCTTTTGATAAAATTGTATATAAGTAGATCTTAGGACTCTTATAGGATAGTATATCTATTTAATTAGAATAATTAGATCTCTTGGAAATTTAATCTCATATCTTTGGATGAATGGATCGACCAAGGAATCCTATTTCTTTGTATCCTATTTTGAGTTGATTTTATTAGTATAAAATGTAAGACTTTCATCATTAAAATATATTAGATAATAGAGAGTAGAGAATAGAGGAAAGAGATGTACAAGAATATTACAGGATTTAGCTAGATTGTAATCATTTCAATTTTGTGAATTATTAATTCAATTTCTAGCATTGATTAATTTTTGTTCCTGAGTTTGAAAGGAGCAAGGGCTCACTCTTCTTGTAACTAGGAATTGTGTATGGTTGTTATAACTAATTATAATCTTGTTATTGTTTGAATTTATTCATAAAAACATCAAAACAAATTCATAGTTTAAAAGGCATTTCCTTGTTTCAAAGTCATTTCCTTTCTAAGCAAAGTGTGTTTTCTTTTACAGCAAACGCGTGAAGTAAATTTCCTTTTTTTAGTTAGGAGTGTGATTTTACATTCCATGCAACCGTAAATAGGAGCGTGATTTTAATTTCAAGCAAAAGAGTGGATTGATTTGATTAAATAGTTAAATAATTTTTCCTATTCTCAGAAAAAGAGTAAATCAAGTAGTTTAAGACACATTTCTTTCTTTATTCAAAGTTATAATAGGACCATCAAACACCCCCATAAGTAGACTTCTAAATCTACCATCCTATACCTTGCTGTAGATAGCTTTGGACACCATCCCTAGTTGATAAGACATCAATTGAATATTGATTAAATGAGGATTTAAATGATACTCATCAAGAATATGAATGAGGATATTCATCTTTACCACTAATAATTAGATGGTAAATGGTACAAGGATTCTTTCCTTAGTGTTGAAGAAATTCATAGATAAAGAAGAACATTTCAGTAGTAACATTTCAATAGTATACTCTAATTTGGGTTGATCTTCAAGTGAGAAGAGAGGATTAAAAATCAAAGAGGAAAGAGGAGGGGTCCCATATTTTGTTATGCAAGTGGTTATATGAACATTACTCTCATCCAAGAGAGTATCCATACTCTACCTATGGGAGACCCTATGAGTGTTGGTAAAACTCATAATATCCATTAGATTCAACTTAGTGTTGTATTACAATAATAAGTTCATGATGAAGGAGAAGGGATAAAAAAATCAAAAGAAATGAAAAAACAAGGAAGTAGGAAGTGACAATAAACTTTACAGAGTTGACTAGGTTGACTGAGTATAAATAATAAGGTCTAATAAACTATAAAGAGTCGATAAGGTTGACCTAGTATAGAAAATAAGGTTTGAAAATTGTATAGAGTCAAAAGAGTTGGCCTAGTACAAAAAATAGGGGATAAAACTATACATAATCGATAGAGTCAACCTAGTACATAAAACATGGGCTTAAAAAGTGTATAGAGTTGACAAAGTCAACCTAGTACTAAAAACAAGGGAAAACAAATAGTTTGGAAGAGACTATGTCAAAAAGAATGACTATATACTAAAATAAGAAATGTTTTGAAAGTAATTTCGAAAGAAGGAAATTGAAGTAAACAAAAAATCAGTTGGGTCAATGAGATTGATCCAATTGAGGCACACAACACAAAACCTTGCACCAACACTAGCCAATGCAAGTTTTTACAATACAATATACAATTAAGCAAATAACAAGTAATCAACTTGGAAATTAAAATCTAACTAAGTTTTCATCTTGAATGTTTTTATATTATTAAAATATGATTTTAGATCTGATAATAAGTTTTCTATAATTAAGGAACTAGAAAGCAATCTATGGATGGTTATAGTATGTTTAAGCTGAAAGGGACCTGTAATTGCAATGGTACTAGTTTGGTATCAGGGCCTACTCCCTCACTTCGCACACCATAGTGATAAGGGTGTATATTTATTAATAAATATTTAACATTAAACACATGTTTATACTTGGATAAAAAACCAATTTAGCTTCCCCTTTGATGATGAAATCCAAGTAGGTACACCTTGGGTAGATAATTGTTAAAATGTTTTTTAAAATTTTGTGATTTGGTAGTGTATGCATAAAATAGAAAATAGTGTAACTAAATGGTTTAATGGAAAATAACATAATTAAAATATATGATCTATTCTAATCATTAAAATTATTAAAAAAATGAAAGTATGAGCTAATTACTAGCATATAAGTGTTAATTTTAACTTTAAAACATAGTATAGTGTCAATTCGGTTGATAGTGTATGCACAAAATATAGAATAGAGTCGATAGTTTCACTTATATACTATGGAATAAAGGATATAAAAAATAACTATGTCGAGAGTGTCGACCTTTTTTTCTAGATAGAATACAAAACTACATCAATAGAATTGGCCTAGTTGACTATATAGGGACAATTTTAAAGACTGCAAACTGTGAAAAATATAACTATAACAAATGATAGAAATGAAAAAGAAGGATATGAAGGAACCTTGGTGGGTTGGAGTATTTATAGGAACATAATATTTTATTAAATTACCATTATATATAATTTAAAATTCCACCAATTGTGTCATCTAGGTCGACCTAGTTTTATAGATCATGTTTGTTGAAAACTTGAAAAATGTACTACATCAATAGGGTTGACCTATTATGTTGAATTGGATGCCTAAAAATGTACAAGGTCAACTAGGTCAACCTATTAGGCTAAACTATAAGTCTTGAAAACCTAAATAAATATAATGGAGTTGTATTAATGCTATTGTGTGTTAAACCTACACATAGAAGCTATAACTATGTCGACAATGTCAACCTAGTATTGCAAATATATAAAAATAAAATGATAAAATAAATAAAAATGTGAAATAAAAATTTCAAGGGTTAGATTCATTCTAGGTTCACTAGAATGTATGTAACTATAAATGCATCATGTCTATAAATCAATCCTAACTCTAATAAGATAGATCATACTATATACTTCCGATTGGGGACACATTAGATAATAAAAAACATGACCAATATGGGGATCTAATAGACCTAATTAGGAGATATATTACAATAATACACTATTATAGGGAGGGTTCTAAAGCCTCTAGTCAAGAATAAGCATTAAATAACCCTAAGGGAGTCATGTGTTTTGATATCTCGCTAAACTAATAACAAGTAAAACAAATCTAATCTAGTGCTCACCAAAGCTTATGTCATAAAATAGTGGTTATAAATAATAAAATTAAACATGCATAAAAGACATATACTCATGTCAATGTATACATAATCCTAATTTATGGAATAAAATTAAAAATTCATATATATCTACTCTTATAAAGGAGAAAAAAAGCTAGGAATACTTACCTTTGAAGATGAACTTATCGAGCCTCAATCTCTCCCTTGGCCAAGGTGCTTTGTAAGAGGTTGTTGTGATATGTAAGTATGACAAGGATAAATCAGATCTGGGCTACACAACCTATCAACACATCTAAAATACAAGATCCATATCTCTAAATAATGTATGAAACCCTAATAGTTCTCCTTAGGTAGAATAGTGGATAAGCAAATGCACAATTTATCTTACTTCTTCTCTTCTCTTAATAATGGTGAAATAAACTTGTATATATAGGGAAATCTAACCCTAAACACTTAAAATAATTATAGCGAATAGGTCTACATAGTTTACTTAGTAATGTTTTGGACATTAACCCATGTTGAAAATGAACTACATCATCATTGTGGGCTGATGATAATTCAATACATGGTCTACCCAACTAACATAGTTTTAAAACTATTAAAAGGGGATTTAGGCTAGGGAAAAGGTAAATTAAAGTGGGAAATTACTATGGGAGGGTGAAAAAGAGAATAAAAAACATAGGGAAATGGTTTTTAGGAGACAAGTGTGTAGATAACAAGTGGAAGAAGGGAAAAAAATCCTGTGAAGCACCAATGGTCTACCCAACCCTTTCCCAGTGCACCCCTTAAGGTGTGAACTTAGAGAGATTGAGATTTGATGGGTTCCCGCAAGATACAAAGTATTAGTAATTGATAAAAGTTTGAAAATATTATGTGTAGACAACATATATTTTTTTTTGATACATTTGGTTTCCCACTTTAAATCTCTCATCACTTATGGTTTGCTCTCGATAGGTAACTTAGTATTGTAAATTCTTATTTTTATCACACTTTCATGTTATGTCCTTTATGATTATTCTAGGGATAAATACTTTATTTAATAAATGGTATGAAGTTATTTTGAAACCAAATTGCATTTTTAAAGATAACTAAATTATTGAATGAAAAAATCATAATAATATCTGGGTGTCTTGTAAAGTTATTCTATAAAACAGGAATGCAGTTCCTAAATAACATCATAAAAATTCTAAATGAAGTGTTGACTAAATTTTTACTCCAACTCAAAATTGGTCACCCCTATAGGTTTAAAATTCATATAGGTGTCTATTGTTTTTCATGGTCTTTTTAGTGTCTCTAGTGGTCCTAAATTTTCCCATGTGATCATATTTGCCCTTGTATAACATTGTCCAAGTTTTAGTCTTAGGTTCAATTTTATAGTCATATTGTCAATCACAAAGTTTGGAATGGTCAAACATGGTCAAATTTATAATACATTATAAAATAAATGTAAAAGGTTATTTGTACATCATTTAATGACATATTATCATGCACTAACTTTTGTTTGATTCTCAATTAAAAAAATGTATTTTAGCCACCTTTTGGCCCATGTGTATGAGTTGGGCATGCCATTACAAGAAGATAATTTTTTAGGAATACTAAAAATTCCCTTGATGTTATAAAAAGGTTAGAGATGGTTCAGGAATACTCAGAGTTTGATATAATCTATAGTTCAACACCTAATCTTGGGAATATGACACTTTACAAGAACTTGTATGGAATTGTAATATTAGTTTTTAGTTTCAAAAGGTTTAAAAGTGTCTCTTTGTCTCCCTTAGATCATTTTATATATCAGGGACAAGTTTTAGGTTGAAATAACACTCTGAACACTTTTTCTCCTCCATCACTGCCTTCACAAGCTCAGGAAGGAAAAATTGCATTGAATGGTATGACCAAGAGAGATAGTTAGGAGCTAGAACCTTGGCCACTAGTAGGGGTCCAAGTAATATTTAAATTATTTTTATTGGTTTACATATTGGTGGTATATTATTTATTAATGTTTTTTAAGAGTGATAGCAGGTCACTATGGCCTATTCATCTAAGAGGGGTCTATTCACACACTTTTTATCTAGTTAAAAAATAGATGGAGTGGAATTATTTTGAGGATGGTTTATAGAGGTCTTGGAGATATTTTTCATGGTGGTTTCATGAATTTAATCATATCCATGAAGTGTTTTCACTTGAAGTAAGAATGTCTTAGTGTATATTTTAGTGAATTCTACTACAAGTCTCTATTTTGTATGCATGGTAGTCATTCTCAATGGTTTTATAATGCTTCAAAAATCTTGGAAGCTCACTTAATTTCATGTAGTTTATGTTTTTTTATATTAATATGTGTTTATTATCCATACTCATCTTGTGTGTTTGTTATTTGGAACATAATCTATGTTTGAATATTCCACTATATGTTTGATTATTAATATGGGCCCAAATTATAGTGATAAATCATGGTGTGAAGTTTTGATTTGGTGTTATACTCCTGGAAGTGAAGAAAATATGAAGATAAGAGCCCATATGCGCACTCTCTAATAGGATTCAAAGTTTCCATCTCTATATGTATGTTGTACAGACTATGAATTTTTTGGGAAAATCTCAGAGAATTGAGGGAAACTTGATACATATAACCATACATTTATATGATCTTGAGTAGGTCCTACTTCCTCTATCAAGTTATCTCTAGTTAACTAAATTCTCTAATTTTCAATACACAGACTTCCTGTATTACTTAACTATACCTATAGTCTATATAATAGCTTAAAGGTAAGTTTAATTTGATGATATAAGACTTGGTCATGAGATATGTTATGCATTGAAAATATGACAATAAGTATGAAGTGGTTGGATAGGGCTTAAAGACTCTAGAGCTCAAGATATGACCCTGTATGACTTATACAATTAAATGAGACCTACGTCACCCTAGGCCTATAGATCCTCATTTTGGACCAAAAGTAACCTCAAATCAACAAATTCAGAGCCAAGGAAAGATTAAAACAATAAATTGTTAGATAAATATAGGTTACAAACAATATAGATACACCTAAACCAGTTATAGTCATAGTCAAGATGAAACTAAGTTGATAAGTTTCTTAACAACACCTACAAGTTTATATAGTATTATGTTCAAATCAATAAGTATAGATGTATATAATTAGATGATCATGAGTTTTTGGAGATGATTTAAACAAATTTAAGACTAAAATTAATCCAAATATAATTTATAGGGCTATTGGTATGACTACGAGTTCTTAAGACCATGAAATGCAATCATGACTCCAAACACAAACCCTAATAGGAACCTATAAGCCTACTTAGAGGGTTAGCCCATTTTTGGACCTTGAAAAGAAGTAGAGGTGTGTTTGAAACCTAATTTAATATGGAATCCAAGTCCTAAAAAAATTAGAGGTCTATTGGGGTGAAGGAGAGGGCTTCAACTCAACGGATATAGTGAAACCCTAAAGACCACCTACAAGATGTAAGAGCTCAAAATAAAATAGTACTAAGCCTAAAGGAAAGGGAGAAAAAATGTTTTTTTAGGAATGATTTTAAAAAAAAATGTAATTTTTGAAAATTTCATGGATGAATATGAGGTAAGTGATGTTGAAGGAGATATTTGAAACATAGTTTTCAACTCAAAGACCTTCTAAAAGTACCTATAGGTGGTTGTTAGAGAGATGAACTAATATCAAACATAAAGGAAGGGTAGAGATGTTGAGAAGTGATTGAATATAATTGGTAATAAAATAAATATTAAATACAATTTTAAAATTTAGGTATGTGGGAGATTAATTCCTAAAATATAGAGAGTGCAATCTAGGTGGTCTCTACCACTTATAGGCCTACATTAGGAACATATTCATTCTCTAAGATAAAAGGAAGAGTAGAGTAAGTTTTTGAGATAAATTTGAGATTAATTGAGACTTAAACACATATTAAACAACCAAAATAGTTATATTTTTGATAATTATGAGGTTCTTTAACCCAAAACATAGTCTTCATACCCTAATACACACATACAATATTTAAACTAGATAGTTAATCTCAAGCCTAATGAAGAGAGTTAGTAAGCATTGCATACATGCATAGAATGTTTTAATTAACTTAAAAAATATTTTTGAAACTTAAATAAAATTAAATATTAATGAAAATTTCACTAATATAATAGTGAGGTCTTAAACTCATAAGGTGTAGTCAAGAGACCTTGATAGCACCCATATGCTAAATAAGCACAAACTAGGTCCTAAAACTAAGTGAAGAGGAGAATGGTGAAGAGACTCTAAATTATACCTTAGAATAAATTTATTTTCATAATTTTGGTATGAAACTGAAAGAGAATTGATGAAGGCTAACCAAACTGATTTTCCCTTCCCCATATATTCAGTCAACACACATAGAGACAAACAATAACTAGTCTTGAGAAATTGATGTTTTGAGGATCCTATAGGTATGACCACATCTTGAGATTTGGTAAAACACATGTTTATAGTTTTATTAATACATTAAATATAATTTAAAGGCCATAAAAATAGTGTACATGTTCATTATTTTGTCTTAGACTTGGCCCACTCCTTTAGAAAGAGGAAACCATGAGACTAAGAGAGCTTTATGGACTCAAAGCATGAAACAAGTTTCCATACCTCATGGGGGAATATTTAAGAAACGTAAAAACATGAAAATGGTATCCATACAAATTTATGTGGAAAAAAACTTCATTATTCAACTCAAAATTCCTTTAGGACTAGTAAGAAGGAAGTAGCTAATAAACCCCAAGACCCCTGATCAATACACCATGAGCACAAAAAGGAGTGATTATCACTATCATAGAATGTGTAATCATTTTGGGGGTTATTTGAAAGGTTTATGAACTCTTATCATTAGTGGAGTTGAGTTTTGAGACTTAAAAATCAGATTTGACCTAGAAAGCCACCTGAAGAACAACTTCAAATGCTCATACCATATCTCACACATTTAATGGGAGTCTACAAAAATCAAATTTGACCTAGCAAGCTACCTGAAGAGCAACTTCAGATGCTCATACCATATCTCACACATTTAATGGGAGTATGATCCATTTATGATAGTTTAAGGGGTCATATAAGAAGGTTTTACAAATGGAATTATGTTATTTAATTATCTTTTCCTTATGAATAGTCATTAAGACCCTAAATAGGTCTTAAACTTCACTTAATCCATGATAGTGACCAATCATGTAAAAAGACATCAAATGAATATCTAATGTAATATTTATCTCCTAAAACCTATTGAATGTTTTTGAGGACTCCAAGAAGGTTACCCAAATGTACTTTTATACTAACATCACTTGTATAGATTTCCATAAATACCCTATTTTTACATGTTTTTAGAAAATTTTAGGTGTTATTAGAAGGGGAAAGATTCCAAATAATGGGACGAGGAAATTTTTTGTTTACAATATCCATTAAAGTTCAAAAAATCTCATAGGAGGTTTAGGAGGTGATCAAACTAGGCCCATTTTCCAAGGTAGTCTCAAACAAGCTCAAAATGAGACTAGGTGGTAAGGACATTTCTTGCTTATCATACTTCCATAGGGTCTCAGGACCTAAAAATTGATAAGGAGGTTGGTTATGGCCCAGGTAAAGTGAATCACATGATTTTTGGTTATTCAAAATGTGTTTTATAAGTTTGGATCAAGAAAATAAGGTCCTAAGTAAGGAGGTCTATTTGATGCCTAATTCAAGAGAGAAAGAGGCAAAAAAATGGGTTTCCACTCAGATTTAAGAGATTAAATTTGAAATACATATATAATAACATAATAGGTAATATAATATTCCATAATTTACTAATTATCATATGTATAAATTCATACATAATGAGGTTTACAAGTTTTTAGAGCGATAAGGAAAGGCTTAAAGAGTAAAATAAGTTATTAGGAGTTGTTCAAGAAAAAAAATGTTTTGTTTAAGACATGATAACATATTTTAATACCATTAATTGAGTTTTTATGATTTTAAGAAGTTGAACTTGAGTTTTGAGCCACTTGGACAAAACTAGGTTTCAGAAATAAAGATTTTCAAGACACCTATGCACATAAATGTTGGAATGGAAGGTCAGAGTAATTTATTAACACTAAATAAAATGTTAAATGAGTGTTATAATATTATTTTAAGTTTAATTAATGGTTTTAAGGTCCATTTTTCACTCCTATCATGTAAATAAGGGAAACTTTCAAGATGTTAGTCAAGGTCTCAAGCAAGTTTGTAACCCCTATGCCACATGGAGTATCAGAGCTACTTAGGAGTGAGACACATGAAATTTAAGGTATATTTTGAATATATCATAAGTCACTTTCTTTTTTTAATTATTTAACACTTGTCAATTATTATCTAATATGCCCTTCTCTCTCTCTCTCTCTCTCTCTCTCTCTCTCTCTCTCTCTCTCTCTCTCTCTCTCTCTCTCTCTCTCTCTCTCTCTCTCTCTCTCTCTCTCTCTACCATTATTTATAATAGTAGCCACTTTTGGCTAAGTTTGTAGAATCCACATCTGGTATGGAAAAGACCTACTAGTTTGAATACTAATTTTTGACTTTGAGAAAATATTTAATCTATTTTTTATTTCATAACTTATTATCTAAGTGTGTGAAATATTTCATATATGAATGATAAGTGATAACCTTTTATATTTCTATTCACCTTACTCTTTCATGTTAGAGGTACAATCATTGAGTTTTGCGATGAATCATTAATGCAATAAATTCAACTCTAATTAAAAATTTTCAAACTCTTATCTACTAACCATAAGCATTCATGAAGAATATAAAATAGTTATTGCAATGAATTTAAAAACCTATGCAAGATCAAAACACATAACAAATGAACTATATGGGAAACCCTCATGGGGGATTAAACACACTCTTAAGTATACAAACAAGTGGAATACAATCCTATAAGATATTTAAAAATAAGATACTTTAGTCAAGCACCCACTTCATAAGGAGAACCAACCCCTAATCATGAATAAGCACCCACTTGCCCTAGATGTTGATCACCCAAATAAAACCTATGATATCAACACCTCCAAAACTTTGATTGCATTCCTATCTGATAGATAAACAATGAATATCAATTATCTTCAACCCTTCACACATAAGTAATGCACCCAAAATAACCTTTTTATCACTCTACACTTCTTTGATGATCCTCAACCTTCAACTCTATAATAATGTTCCTAACATTAATATAATATTTAGTCAATCCACCAATCACACTTAAACTTCTCTTTTAATTTCTTTTCAACTCTATAAACCTTCATCTTTGATTATACTCTTTATATATCCTTCATGATTACCACCTTCTTGGTTGGCCATAAGCATACCTTAGCCCTTAAATATTATATAACAATTATAATAAGATCAAATCCACCTCCATAAGTTTTCCATATCTTTTATAGATCACCCTTAAGAACTAACACCTTTTCAAGTAGGCCTAAGAAGCCCTTATAGGCCAATGGAGACCTATTCATCCTTTTAACACTTTACTGAGCAAAACTAAGAACACAAGACCACTTCAAAGAACATGGGTCCATGCCACATGACCTTTAATACATAATAAAGTGATTAAATTCATAACTACACACATTTTCTTGTTAAAAACCGATCAATCATTTTTATTGTACATGAAAACACCATGAATGAATAAAAAATCTACTTGTAAGCAATTATTCATACTGAAGATGGATTGGTCAAACATCCAAATCCATATAGATGATCTTTAGTGAGTGAAAAGAACTATAAAATAGGTAATATACCATTAAAAATCCAAAATATAACAATAACAACTCAAACATCCTTTTTAGGGCACTTGTAGAAGAAAGGCAAACCCTCAGTCAACTTTAAACTTAAATAAATGTAAGTGTACGACCATTCAAACCTCCAAATAATTCTTACTAGATTTACCTTGAAGTCATTTATCAATTTTATTTTTATACCACTAAAAACTTCATCCATTATAAAAATTTATAAACAAAATATTACATACTAGTTTTCCTTTGTAAATTCAAGTATTTGAATTCCAACGGTCACTTTTTAATGCAAATTTGACCATGTAAACTAGTGAAATATACTTGGGAAAGTAAATTTGAACCACTATAAATTTTTATAGACATAATTTCAAGACATAAAAATTGGAACAAGTGATCTAAGCATAAATCTTAAGAAACCCATGTGACTAATTTCTTCTTACACCTTCACACGTGCGAATAATGACATCATCAATTTGCTTACTAAATAAATTATACCAAGATGAATAATGTAACTTAGTACTTCACAATGCTATTAAAATGGATTCCTTTCACTTATATAATTATAATAATAACTATTTACCCCTCATATGACCTATCAAACATGGTCAACACATCACCAACATCCATTACCTTGCCTAACCAAGCAAACACATTAGGGTCCATGCATGATCACTAAGGAAAACTTTGTCATTGATAACCATGCATACATGTCAATTTATGGAAACTAATGGACACCTTAGAGACATTATTGAAAAAACATAAAAAATATCCCCATTTAACATTTATGCCAACACTTATAAATGTTTTCAAAGCCAACAATAAAACTATGCACATACTCTTTCTCCCTTAACAAACACTTTCTCCCCTTTTTACACAATGATAAAGTGGGATTAACTAATAATATTGAAGACCTATAGATTTTTTAAAATATAAAATAAATAAGCTATATCCTCTGAGAGATGATATAAATTCCCCCTATCACTATGCATACCATTTATTACCATGATTAGCTTCAGCCTGCTCATTAACAACACTCTTCTTTCACCATCCACTACTCTATAAACAAGAAATGAAAAATGTAAAAGAAAAGGAGTGATCACACCTTGAGAAAATTTAGAGGAACTCCACCTAAGTCACCTAAGTTTAGGCACCCTTTAAGCAACTTCAGACCATCTCTAACCATGATGAAATTTCATAGTTTCCTTCAAATTTTATCTCACAAGCCACCCATAGAATTAAGAGTGGGAATTAAAACTATTTATCAAAAATATATGATGCATAAATTCAGTTAATAAACATATTCATGGACAACCATACCTTTTCCTTTTGAATAAAATGACAAAAAAACAATCTTCTTCACATTAACCTTGCTCAGATGCCTGGTAACCCTACCTGAACCTTGAAGAGCCCATAGCATTCTATGTGACATGAAATTAAATATTTTATTCACAATCATATACCCCCTAACTCATGCCAATAATAATCATCCAACTCTTCTTCTACACCATATCTCCTCCATAAATTATCTTATTAATTAGCCTTTATTTGCATAAAAGATCAACCATAGGTTTAATTATATACTTATAGATTAATGTAAAGGAATTTTTAGCACACTTTTGGACATTTAAATATATTAATCAGCCTCAAACTTCAACTCCTTTTGGAAGGTCACTAACCCATATGGTGCAAGACCTTAGGTATTAAAAAGAAATAAGGTCAACTTAGCACCTTTGGGTCAATTTCAACTCCTAAAACTTCTCTCACACCTAGAGGTAAAAAATAAATACTTATAAACAAAATTTTAAGGTCTGAATCCTTTGGGAACCTATAGAACCATGAAATGGTTTTTGACCTACTAGTTCTTAAACAAGGTCTATCATACCTGAGAGCCTTCAAAATTATTCAAATTTCCCTAAAAATACCTTCAAACACTAAAAACACATGGATCATACATTTATGTGATCAACAAAACTTTCTATGCTAAAAAATATCTTAAACACTCACCAATCTTAATTTGACATATGGAACCAGTCATACTGTGCATACAGACCCTGTGTATACCCTTATCACTATGCCAAAATACCTTAAATTAATCATGGAATCCTTATGACATATCCTTAATGCATTTTTAAATTATAAACATCAAATCCAATTGGAATTCACCATTTATTAGGTTCATACAACTCAAATGCATCAATTTTTCAAGATGAATCCATATTAGGCAATGAACACTGAGCAAAATGGTGAAATTGAAGAAATGTTCATGAATGACTCTTTTGAACAACTAAGTACATATAAACCCATGTAATACACCTGAACAAGTCCTTTTTTCACTTCATATCAATCTTACCTTCATACTTCATGATTGGGACTTCTAAACCATGTATTAAATTTTGTCTAAAACTTATCTTTAGGACCAATGTCCCTGAACAAATCTCTTGAAGATTTTCATTACAAACCTTTGGATGAATTTAATGAACATGTTTTTTCCCCTTAATTAATGAAATTCTATGATCAACTCAAGGATTGTAAACATAAGATAATATATTCTATACCATAATGGAATTGGTTTTAAAGACCAATCAATCAACTCTACATAGCTTTGTACTAATTTTAACAATTTGTATATCACCTATAACACACACTATTGCTTCTACATATGAAATATGTCCATTAAGAAGCATAGGTATATACACCCACTTGTCATATATCTATTAAAGGTCCCAAATATCATGATAATCCCACATACCCATGCTATCATTTGGCTTGTAGTCCTACCTCATCATCAAATTGACTTTGAATGGGTTCTGAACTTCATTCTTTCCTTTTGACTTAGAATCCTACTTGATATTCTTGTCTCTTTGGGTAGATAAGGCTTGATCATTGACACTTGAACTTTTACCTTGTTATATTATGATAAATAATCCATTTTTAACCTAATTTTCATTCTCTTCCTTGAGTCTCCATTCATTTTGGGTCCTTTTATTCATGTTAGGATTGATATTCTTTGAAGTAAAATTCTAATCATTCCTATAGAACCTTGATATGTGATATCTCTATTGACATTTGAAATAAATGAAGTTTCTATGATTGTACGTACCTTGTGTATGGTCTACATGATGACTCCTTAAAGTTTCATTATCCCATTCATATATCTAATCATTTGGTCTCCTGATCAAGAAATCACAAAACCTTGTAATATGACCAATCCCTTGACACCTAAAACACATGATGTCATGATTTATTTATGGAAATATTGACTATCTTGAGTGATGATATTCTTAATTTTTATTATTTTCTTTCTCATAATTCCATGCAAATCTCTTACTATGAGCTTTTATTTTACAATCAATGATCCTATGATGAAACTGATGACAAGAATAATAGTATCCACTGAAGGAGTTATCATACCTTATTACATTAGGTTACTTGATTTGATTTGAACTATTTTAAATTTTAAAATTATCCTTATTCATATTGAAAATTTTCTTTTCTTTACTAGTAATCTCCTTAACATCATTAATCTTATGATCTATAATCACTATCTTCTCAATATTCATATCCTTTTGAACATTTTCATGGAACCCTAGGCCTAACTTTTAATTTGAGACCTTTTGAATGATCAATAGGTTATTAATATAAACTATACTTTTCTAAAAAAAATTATATGTTTCAATCTTGCTCATTATCTAGTTTCTCTTACAAAGATTCCATCTCTGATTTATATTTGACACATTCTTCATCGTTACTCTTTACCTCTTTAGCAAGGGTAAAAACCTAAGTTTTAATATGTTGAGTGATATCATCATTATCATTGAATTCATTGCTCATCCTTTCTTCAAAGAAACTAATTTTATCCTCATATGTCTTAATTAAGGATGCTTGTTTTCTATTCTTGCCTTGTAGAAGCTTCAACTATTCAAAGGTATTCATATATATGTCTTCAAGAGTGGATTTTTCATCTTATTCTTCTAATATATCTCCACCAAAGATATCTCTAACCAAAGAACATTCACCTTCATCATTTTCAAGAGACATTAATAGTGTCTCCCTTTCCTGATCATGAGATGAATCATCATTGTCTAATGTGTTTCCTTCTTCTTTAGTAAATGATTTACTATCTTCTTCATGGAAAAGGCTCTTACTACCTTTGTATGACTCCTTGCCATTTATTCTATTGAATAACTTTTTATACATTCTAGGATCCCCAAACTTCTTGTTACATCTTCATGAGATTCATTATGAGCTTCCTTGTGTTCAGACTTTCCTCTATTTAGGCATTTAGCTTTAAAATATCTAACTTTACCACATGAAAAACATTTAAAATGAAGTTTCCCTTAATATTTACCTGATCTTACATTCAATTTTCTTGTAATCATGGCTTCAAGATGATCTTCATTAATATCAAAGTCTTCAATAATTAACTTAATCTTATTTCCTTTTATCTCCTTGATCACCTTGAAGGTTGCTTCCTTCTTTGATCATTTTTACTCATTGAATCTCATCTCATAGGCAATAAGAATTCCATGCAATTCATCCATTTTCATCTTGGTGAGATCATGACTTTCTTATACAATGTTTTTTTGAATAAAACTTGAAAGTGAGAGACCTTAATAGTTCTTTTACTACATTAGATTCTTTAATATCCTCTTCAATACCTCTAATCATGTTCACCACCTCATTAAACCTTAGAATATAGGATGCCATAGTGTCTTCTTCCTTCATTTTTAGGCCCTTAAATTATCTTCGATAGTTTTATAGCTTAGCCAAATTATCCTTTGAATCCCCTTCATAAATGATCTACAATTTATTCTAGATCTCCTTGGTAGACTTGTAATATATCACCTTGGTGAACTTAGCCTCTGATAGGCCATAAATGATAGCATTCATAGCTTTAGAATTGTGCTCTCTCAACTTCTTGTCAGTTGCACCAGTTGAAGGAGTAAGGGGTGTAGAATATCCATCCAAAATAGATTTAAAATTTTCAAAACCTATAGAAATGATGTAGGTATTCATCCTTGTACTCAAAAAATAATAGTTAGAACCATTGAATAGTGGTGCTTTCTTAGTAGAGAAAGCACCTTGCATTTGATGACTACCCATTGTAACTTTGATCACCTTCAAGTGGTTAAACATAAGAATAAGATATGGTTATAATACCAATTATTAGAGGCATAATAAATAAGAGGGAGGGGTGAATTATTGATTCAATAAATTCAATTCCAATTCCAAAACTTCAAAGTCTTATCCATTCAACATAAGCATTCATGAAGCATATAAACTAGTTATTACAATGAGCAAATGAACCTATGCAAGATCATAGATCATACCACATGAATTATGTTGGAAACCCTCATGGGGTATAAAACACACTCTCAAGTCTAAAAACAAGTGAACTATAGTCCTATAGCATATTTAAAAACATGATAATTTAGTGAATCACCCACTTATCCTAGATGTTGATCACCCACATAACATCACTAATATCAACACCTATAGAACTCTGATTACCTTCCAATCTAATGGAGAAATAATGAATACCAATTATCTTCAACCTTTCACAATCTTACAAGCCTTCAAAGACAATAATGCATCCAAAACAACCTTTTGGATCACTTTACACTTCTTCTCTCACCCTCAATCTTCAACCCTAAAAGAATGAAGTTATAAGATAATAAATATGACCACTAGGTCACACAAATATTCCTCACACTACTCCAGTCTTTATTACATCCACCAATCACACTTACACTTCTCTTTTATTCACTTGTCAACTCTATAAATCTTCATCTTTGACTATACTCTTTATAGAAACTTCATGATTACCACCTTCTTGGTCAACTGTAAGACATAAATTATCCCTTTAATCTTCTATCACACATATAATAAGATCAAATACACCTCCATTGGTCATTCATATATTTGATATATCACCCTTAAGAACTAACATCTTTTTAATTAGGCCTAATAAGCCCTTACAGGTCTACAGAGACCTATTCTTCCTTTTAACACTTTGCCATGCAAAACTAGGAATACAAAACCACCTCAAATCACATAGTTCCATGAAGCATGACCCATAAGAAATTATAAAGTGATTAAATTCATCAATATACACCTTTACATATGTAAAACCTATCAATCATTTGCCTTGTACATGAAAACACCATGAACAAAAAAAATGTCAACTTGTAAACAATTATTCATACTAAAGATAGATTGGTCAAACCTTCAAAATCCATATAGATGAACCTTAAGAAATATAAAACACTCTCCAATAGAAATTTCATCATGGAACATCCAAACACTAATAATAAAAAATCAAACATCCTTCCAAGGTCACTTTTAGTAGAAATTCAAACCCTTAGTCAACTTTAAATCATAATAAATGCAAGTGTATGACTAGTCAACCCTCCAAATCATTTTTCCTAGATTTCCATTGAAGGTATATACAAAGTTTATTTTTATACCAAAAAAAATTGATCCATTATCAAAATTAAAAAATATATATATTTTAGACTATTTTTCCTTTGTATATTCAAATATTTGAATTCCAATGGTCTCTTTTTAATTTACCTAGGAGATCAACTTTGAACCACCTTAACGTTTTATAGACATTATTTCAATACCTAAAAATTGAAACACATGATTTAAGCACAAATTTTAACAAACCCATGTGACCACTTTCTTCTAATACCTTCACATGTGTGAATGCTGACATCATTAATTTACTTACTCAAGAAATTTTACCATGATGGCTAAGATAACCTAGTCCATCACAAGAATATTCCAATGGATTTATTTCACTTCCATAAGTACACTAAGCACTCTTTACCCCTAATATGACCACTCAAACATGGTCAACACATCACCAAGATCCGTTACCTTACCTTACCTTACCTTACCAAGGAAACATAGTAGGGTCCATGAATGATCACTAAGGCACACATTGCCATTGATAACCATGCATATATGTCAACTCATGGACACTCATGGCCAGATTAGGGACATCATTGACAACACCTCAACATGTCAATTTTTTTACAAGTAGTATTCTCTCTAATAGGTCACATAAAATGTAGTTAGTGTCTTTTTCTATCTCTAAGTATAAATGAAATAATTAGTGTCTAAAATTAGACCTCTTGTTCATCCACCTTGAATAAGTGCATTATATATCACCTTCATGTTTGAAATATTAATGTTAGATAAATTTTTGATGTTGAATCTAGTCTTGTGATTCATCTTTCATAATGAAAATTAATTATAGTCTTTTGGAGATTAACTTAATGTATCACCTCAATAGATTAGGTTTATTTCATCTTCTCTCTTTCCCTTTTCATATGAAATAAACAAGTATTATAGGTGACGAGATAAAATAAGCATATCTAGGGAGCTAACCATTTAATCTAGAGGTTTACCTTTACTATAGGCAACCCACAAGCCTAGAAGTAATATGATGTTCTACTCAATTTTGATGAAGATTGAAATACCTCTCTAAGGGTGCAAAATTGAGTGACAATAGTTATAGCACACCCAAAGGGACCATTATCTCAAGCACATCTTGTCAAGGTTGAAGTTGGTATTGACAACATCACAAATGCATATGTGTGTTCTACTCAACATTTAGAAACTCCAATAAAGGTATAACATATAGTTGAGAAACCCTTATTTAGACCAATTTATTATTTTATTTGTTCATTCTTCATGGTCCTTACTGGGCCAACTACCAATAGAAGTAACCATCCTATAAATCTACTCCCTCATTCTGAAATTCCACTTGAAGTTCAATATCTGGAGCCTACCTTGATATTTAAAAATCCTTAAGAAGAGATTAAATAGAAACAAGGTTTTGAAATTTAAGAAGAATAAGAGAGTGAAGAGGAATTTTAGGGAAACATGGATAAGAAACATGATTTCCTAGCCTTCAATACTAAAAATACTATAAACCTTAATGGATATGATGACATCCCTCCCAATTCCACTGAAAATGTTCCCACTTTAAATGAGGAAGGTCTTATAACCCCAAGTGAGCATATTAGATACATATCTAACTTATATAATTTACATGATTTCACTAAAGTTAACATAGTAGTCAGGTTACTTGTCATGTCTCTTAGGGGAAAATCCCTTAATTGGTATATAACATTGCCAAGAGAATGTATGACTTCTTTGGATGCGTTTGGGGAGTTTTTAACTCAAAGGTTTGAAGATAAAAGTGATCATACATCATTTTTAATGTCATTCAAAGAGGGCCCAAAGAAAATATGCCTAATTTCAATGAAGGGTTAAAAGAACATGGAATAGGATTCCACCTCCCATGACACCACTTGCAAGTTTTGTTTTCCTAAGATAACTTAGAGTTATTAGGATTGATATAGCTATCATGTTATAGTTCTTTGGTGGGTACAATTTTCTTGAAGCCTATGCCATAGCCATTAGAGATGAGAATGGTTTGATCCAAGATGATAATCTCCCTCTAAATTTATAAATGAATATCTTACCTAACATGCCTACTACTTCTCCAAGCCTTGCTAAAATTCCAAATTCAAATAACAACTCCAAAGATGCTACTCCAAAGAGATCAGATCATGCCATTAATTGTAAAGAAAAATATGAGGCCTTAAAATCTCAATTTATGAACCCAAATAAATAATTTTAAGATCACCAAAACCCCTACTACTACCCTCCATAATAAAATAGATTACCACCTTAGCATAATGGTAAAGAGAGGGGACAAGGTTAGCCTAATTTTAATAGGCCAAGTAATACCTATAACCAAAATTTTATTCCTAACATAAGAGCCATAGTTCCAATCCATAGTAACTTGGTTCAAGGAGAATAATGGAAGCTTCAAGGACATACATGAATGACAATAAAGGTGAAGGACAAGCTTTGGTATATCAAGGAGGGATTACTCCTTAATTGATAGTAGAAGATGAGGGATTCATGCGAGAAAAAACAAATGGAGAGTATGTTAGTCAAGAAGTGATCCTTAAAATCTTTCAAGTGTAAGATATACTTCTCCTAAATAAAACTAACTCAGTTTTAGACAAGACAAGATCAAAGAGAATAGCTTTGGGAGATGTACAATATGTAAATATAAGTCCAAACAATTCTCCTCCAAGGCAACAAGGTATGAATGCAAATGTGGCAACCTCTAAAAGTCTTGCACCTCTTCAAAATTATAAATTAGGAAGGGTGTCCCAATATTCATTTCCTCAAGCTCAAGGCACTTCATTTCATAAAAGGATGCACAAAAAGGTGAGTGTTTCTTATTTTAATTTTATTGACTCTTTAAAGAGTAAAAAGACTAACACATATCACTGGGAAGTACTTCACATACTTGGTCAAAAGGAATTACTTCAATAGAAACTATCTTAAATACATATTAATCCTCAACCATCAAGACATGGTGGTGTTGACCTTAAAAATTCACCTACTCAAAATTTTTAACCCTCCACCAAATCTAAAAATACCCCACCTTTCTATCTCACTATCATTATGGGAGACAAACTAATCCATAATTGCATTGTGGATAGTGGGGAAAGTACTTTAGTCATGCAAAAATTAGTTGAAGACAAGTTGGGATTGAAATATGATCCATAAATCAAAGGAGTGCTAAAGCTTGATGGGACACTAGCTAATTCAACAAGGCTTATCAAAAGTTTGAAAATTTTCTTACGTGATGATCTAATCTTTCAATTTTTTTAGGACATACTGATGGTATATTTAATTGCACATTTTTCTATTTGTATATCAAGAGACTTCATTACTAAGATAAGAGGATATATTTATACTGACTTTTTTTTCTTGGCCTTTAGAAAAATGTATGTATCTAAGGTATCTATAAGGACATAACCATTTTCCAAGTTTCAAATTGAGCCATATGTATAAGCTAGTTCTAATTTGAATTGTACTATTCATGATGAGGAGGATCATGTCATATATGATAGATCATATTTCAAACATAAAGGTATATCTAACATATTTTCAGATGAGTATGGTGATGAAACTTATGAGTATGATCCATATAATTTCATTTAAGAGACAACTCTTGGCACATACATCATTCATGTTGAAGGTGATGAACATTATAAGATGAGTCTTGATGGTCCTCTTCAACAATTTTCATAAGGTAATTATCTTATTCATATGTATGGTGATTATATTTTTAGGCTATGATAAAGCATGAGGATTTCAAGGATGGTGTAATTCTACATAATCAAAATGAAAAAGTTCATAAGTGTGAAGGTTAAGAATAAGATGATGATCTATGGAAGCAATTCCATACCATAGTTTAAGAGTTTAAATAAGTTAGTAAGGCATCCCTTCCTCAAAAGGGATAATGATCTTGAGAGTGAGGTCATTTTCAAATGAAAGAATCATGATAATGAGTATAAAATCACTCTTAAATAAGTTGTAGTATTGAAGGAGTGAAATGAAGCCATTTTAGAAGTTTTTATGATTGAAGAGTAGCCTAGGAAGTAGTGTTATGTTGAACCACTTGTAGACATGTTTGAGCAGCAAGAAGAAAATTTTATTGGTCTTATACTTCAAATATGTCATGGTTTAATGGAGGGTGAAGTTGAAAAATGTTTTATGGTTCCCAAGGAGTATGTTGATAAGAACCAAATGATCATCAATGATATCAACAAGGTTACACTATTAAATAGTCCTAATTGAGAACTAGGAGGACCATTCCATAGAGTTTCAAATGGTGTACTTTCAATCAGTAGATGTCCTATTATTGGTAAGTATTTTAATCATATTCACATGCAAATTGTTTTTAACAAGCATATATGTTGAATTACTCTCATGGAGCATCTGTGATCTAAGAAACATCCTTTTTGATCATGGTTGAACCAATAAAAGTGTTTCATCACGTCAAACATGTTTTAAGTTTTGTATATATTAGGTTAGTTATGTTGGTTAAGTATTTTGTGTGTGGTTTTCCATAAATAATTTAAGCATAGTGTGTGTTTCCTTATTTTTGTGTGTTTGGTGTGATTTTTAAATCTTTTGAAGGTATATTAGTTTCACATTATAGAAGAAGTGTGACTCCATATCCCAATGGAAGGATAAAGCTATGGGTCTATTAACATTATAGGCATGTTACCCTTGTGAATCACCAAGAATGTTGACAAATTTTTTATCCCCAGTAATAATTTGTCATCCCCTATAGTTTAAAAGTGTAAAATCTTTATCATTATCTTGTCATGGTCTCTAGTGGTCCTAAATTATTGCATGTGGTCATATATACCCATGTATAACATTGTCCATGTTTTGGTCTTAGGTTCACTTATCTAGTACTATGGTCAATCATAAAGTCTTGGAATGGGTAAACATGGTAAAAGGTATGATATAGTCTAAATTTAGTATAAAAGGTTATTTGGACATCATTTAATGACATATTATCATCCTCTTACTTTTGTTTGATTCTTAGTTGCAAAAAATTACATTTTGGCCACCTTTTGGCCCATGTAGAAGAGTTAGACATGACATTAAAAGAAGATAATATTTAGAGAAGACTCCAAACACCCTTTGTGTCATAAACATGTCAAATATGGTTGAGGAATAGTTAGAGTCTGATAGAATCTATACTTTAATGCCTAATATTGGTAAAAGAATACTTTACAAGCACTTGTACAACCTTTTAAGATCATTTTTTAGTTATAAATAGTTTATAAGTGTCCCTTGGGATCCATCAGATCATTTTCCATCTTTTTTCCAAGTTTTAGGTTGAACTGAGACTCAAAACACTTTTCTCCTCCATCATTACCTTCACCAACTCAAGAAGGAAAAATTGCATTAAATGGTAAAACCAGGGGAGAGAGATTTATGAGCTAAAACACTATAAATTTTAGGGGTCCCAGTAATCTTAAAATTAGTGGAATTGTTTTGTATATTTGTGGATTCTTCTTTATGAATGATCATTAAGAGTGATAGTAGGTCACTATGGCCTATTCATTTCAGAGTGGTTTGTTCTTGCACCATTTTGTTCACTTAAGAAATATATGGAGAGGAATTATTCTAATGGAGGTTTGTATAGGTCTTTTATTTCTTTTTCATGGTAGTTTCATGAGTTGAATCATCTCCATAAAGTATTTTCACTTGAAGGAAGAATGTCTTAGTGTACATGTTATTTCATTAAATTATGATACAAGTATATATTTTTGATTCATGGTAGTCATTATAATAGGTTTTATAGTGTTTTATAAAACATGGAGCTCCCTTAGTTTCATGTATTTCATGTGTTTTTGTCTAAAGATGTGTTTCTTGTCCATACTCATATTGTGTGTTTTCTCTTTGGAACATACTCTATGTCTAAACAATGCATTATATGTTTGATTATCAATATGGGCTCAAATAATAGTGATACATCATGGTGTGAAGTTTTGAGATGGTGTTTTACTATTTAAAGTGAAGAAAAGTTTAAGATATGAGCCTAGATGCACACTCTCCAATAGGATTCATAGTTGCTTCCTCCATATTCATGTTATATAGACTACAAAGTGTTTTGGTGAAGCTCAAATCCATGAGGTAAACATGATAAATATACTCATACCTTTACATGGTATTTAATACCCTACTACCTCTATCAATTTTTATCCAATTCACCAAATTTGCTAATTTTCAATACACAGACTTCCAACATTACTTGACTATACCTATAGTTTATATAGTAGCTTGAAGGTGATTTGAAGGGGATGATATAAGACATGGTCATGATCTCTATGATGATTTTAAAATATTATAATAAGTATGAAGTGGTTGGATATGGTTGAAATAATTTATATATCAAGAGATGGCCTTATATGGATTATATAGTCAAATGAGACCTAGAGGCCCATAGGCCTCGAGGTCCTCATTTTGGACCAAGGAAAACCTCAAATAAATAAATTTAGGGCCAAGGAAAGATTCAAAAAAGAAATTTTTGGATGAAGATATGTTATAAACAAGATAGACACACCTAGCCACTTAAAATTAGATTCAAGATGAAACTAAATTGATAAGTTTCTCTACAACACCTACAGGTCTATACAATATAGTGTAAAAATAAACAAGGACATGTGCATATAATAATAAGAGTAGTAGTTTTTGTATATGATTTGAACCAATCTAAGACTATAAACAATCTAAATATCAATGAGAAGGATATTGGTATGAATGTGAGCTCTCAAGCCCAAGAAATGTAATCATGACTCCAAACACAAATCCTAATAGGCACCTACATGCCTACTAAGAGGGTTAGTCCATTTATAGACCTGTAAAAGAGGTTGAGGTGTGTTTAAAACCTAAATTAATACTTCATCTAAGTACAAAAAAACATTAAGAGGTCTATTGGTGTGAAGGATAGGGCTTAAACTCAAAGGATATAGTGAAACCCTAAAGATCACCTACATGTTATAAGAGTTCAGTATAGGCTAGTACTAAACCTAAAGTAAAGGGATAAAAAAGGTGTTTGAAGAGATGATTGAAAACACAAATGGAATTTTGGACAAGTTCATGGACCAAAAGGAGGTGAGTAATGTTGAAGAAGAGATTTGGAACATAGTTTTCAACTCAAACACCTTCTAAAAATATCTATAGTTGGTTATTAGAGAGATAAATTAATATCAAACCTAAAGGATGGGTAGATATGTTGAGAAGTGATTGAACCTAATTCGGACATCAATAAATATTAATTAGCACTGGAAAATTCATGTATGTGGGAGATGATGTCCTAAAACATAAAGAGTATAATCAAGGTGGTCTTTAATACCTAGAAGCTTACTTTAGGAACAAATTCATTCTACAAGATGAAAGGAAAAATAAATTAAGTGTTTGAGATAACTATTATCACCTAATATTTCACCCTAGAAGAAGGTTTTCAAGCCTCTTATAGATTTGGGTAGAAAGGTAACACTTCCAGGTATGTGGGTGTACCTGTAGTGGAAGTGAGCCTCTAGATTTAAGGGCTAGCTCCCTAAATGTGTATTGAAATTCTTAGAAACTAAACTATTTGATTTATTATGTGGAAAAGGGATATAAGTTTCATGAAATGAAACTACTCTAAATGGATGATACACCAAGATAATTTGCATATGACTATTAAACTTCCTGCACTAAGAAACAAGGCATACAAGCTAACTTCTAAGTCATAAAATATTCTATAATGAGTGTTTCAATATGGAGGTGAGATAAATGAAGGATATCCTAGGTAAGTTAACCATAGGATAGTTTCAAACACAACTCATTGCACACTTAAAAAATAGACCCATACACTAGACAACACTTCATATGACCTGCTAAAATAATAACTCTTGTATAAACATGAGAGGATAAGGAGAAGAAAGGATAAGAGATTATCACTTTACATCACCATATATCACTTTACAAACATAGACAATTATTCATGAACTCAAAACCAAAGTTGCATTAATGTTGGAAATAAAAATACAATGTCATTCTAGCAGGGCTTCACCATACATAGAGTGGTATTAGCTTTAAAGAGCCAAAACAACCGCTAC
Source organism: Torreya grandis (assembly GCA_037957365.1). Classification (NCBI taxonomy): domain Eukaryota; kingdom Viridiplantae; phylum Streptophyta; class Pinopsida; order Cupressales; family Taxaceae; genus Torreya; species Torreya grandis. The sequence continues at coordinate 1,617,451 of JARHVA010004246.1, forward strand.
TTATAGAATTTTAGAGAGAGGAGGAAGGAAAGAAGACCAAGAGTCAATAAGACATATGTCATTGTAAGATAAATAAGTTAAACATGTAGGATAATAAGTATTAAATAGACAATGTAGGGTTTGATAGGGCAAGTGGCCCTCCAAAGCATGATACTTCATGAAATTTGGCATAAGTCTCTCCTTGCTTATTCCAAAAACTATTTTCATCATGGATATTCTCTCAAGAATTTGAAACTAAATTAGGATATTTGAGTCATAATATGTTCTCCGAACTACTATCTATCTTTTAGACACCTTTATTTTCCATTTGTAGTCATTCATTTATCTCCTACACTTCATTTTTCACATTTCATAGTCATTGTTCATCTTAAATTTTGATTGAGATTTAATGGGGGTATATAAGTCTGAGGTTCTTGATTTTATATACAATCCTTTTATCCTACATGGATGTTGATGTAGAATTACCTTGCCACATTGTTCATTATATTTTAAAATATGCCTATCATCATTTGGACACATAACCTCTTCTTGTCCATCTAGAATCTGATAGAATTTTCTCTATTGATCTCCTCTAGAGTCTCTTTGATTTGAATTTTGATGTCATTCATTGATGTGTGAACAAGGAATATTAGATTATGAAATTTGGTTTTATTTCATTCTTTTTATGGAACATATTATCATCCCATCTAGTTAATGCTTTCTTGCTACTTGGTATGAGTGCATTCACTCTCAAGATCCTTTGACTCTTTAAACCTCACTCATACCATTAGATCTTATTTTCATGATTTGATGCAATCCATTGGATTTGAATCCTAGTATTTAAATTCATATCATTGATCTTATATTCATAATTTCTTGTGCTTCGTTGGATCTAGGTCCTAGTCTTTAAATATGGATCATTGATCTTATCTACATGACTCAACATGTGTAATTGATCCTTGATCTGGTCACTTTTGACATTTTTTCCCTACTAAGAACCCACATGCCATTGATATTAGCTTGATTGATTTTCATTTTTCCACTTGGTAGCTATGTTTGATCTTAGGATCCTTTAGAGATTTTGAACTTAAACGGTTAGTTCCTAAAGCTTGAACTTGACATCCCCACACACAACTATCTCTACTAGTTCAACTTTAAATTCTTATATCTTGAGATATAAACCTCATCAAGACATAAAATTTATAGAGGATTACCTTGGAATAAAAATAATCATGCCCATGTAGTCATTTTTTCCTAAAATATTTTCTTATCACACTTGTAAAATGTACAACCAAACTATCATGTTCATTCTTGTGTGACATATCTTGATGGTCTGACCCCCTAAATGACTCCAAATGATATAAGACTACACTAGATCATGACCAAAATTATAATGGAGTTAAATGACATCAAATAGACCAAAACACACCCTATGACACTATGTTATACCCCCATATCAAGTTTTTAACTATAGGGGGTTGACCCATTTTGACTTGTGGTCAAAATGGTCAACATTCTTAGTTATTTCCCAAGGGTGGTATGCTTACTATGACATGAATAGCTAACTAATCTTGTTTATTGGGACATGGAGTCATATTTACATAGTTTTGACACACAAATTACCTTTTACAATACACAAAACATAATGAAGGATAGAAAAAACAAGGCAAACTAAAAAATAACACACATGTATTCACGAGAACACTCATAGAACACAACACAATTGAAAGAGGGCACACACTCCTATTATAATATTTAAAGACCTCACTCTTAAGGTGAAACAACTACTCATACCTTAACCATTGTCAAATATTATCCCTCTATCATCTTTGTCACTCCATGAAGTCAGCTTAGCATGAGGAACATGATCATCACTAATCACTTGCATATTTGTATGGTCAAGAAACCCACCACCTTTGAACCTTCTTAGGTCTGCAAGTGAAATATTTGGGACCTTTATGGATAATATTTATTATTCTATAATAAAATTGTTTAGGGATACAACTATTGTGATCTCCATCACATCCATTGGATGTTTTCTAGAAAAGTGTAGATTGGAGTGTATGGAAGTTCTCTCAACCTTGTCGTCTCTTAGGAAAAAATGTAGTTGATGTTTTGGAGTGTCAAAATATTCTTATTCATGATTAAATACCTTTGGATCTGGCTCAACATTAGGTGTATATCCTAACTATTCTTTAGGTATAATAACTTTTAATTTAGACTCATTATCTATGTCTACAATACCTTGGACACTAACATCATCAAATTGCTTCATGACAATAGATTCTTGATCATCAGAATGACCTTCATCTTTATGCTTGATAAAAAATTGTCAACATGATTATTAGTCTCATTAGAAACATTGACGTTAGATATAAAATCTCTTGGAGAATAGGGAAACTTACACCACTTGTCAAACTCTTTGCATATGGTATTGAGATTTTGTCATAGTTATTCTTCATTCACAATGTCATACTTTTAATCATGCTTATCGATATAATCAACATAATGTTTGTTAGAGGCATTAACCAAATTAGATGTAGACTTATTGAGAGGAGGAGTAACATTACCAAGATGATCAAACTCATGACATATGACATTAAACCTTTACCATAAGTCATTCTCATCCACCTCATGAGTATCATCATGTAAGGCATTCTTGTTAATACAAGGGATAAAGATATAATTTTTAACCATTATGGTTCTCAATTATATTCATAAATATATTATGATCATTTTCACAAATCATATAGTTGCTTTCAACATCATGAGAAGGTTTGATGCTTACCTCTACTCCTTTAAATGGATCTTCATGCATAATATAAGTCCCAAGGTTAGTTTTTTCAAAGTATACATAAGGATAACAAATATATGTATCTACACCATAATAATCTAATAAAAAATTAGATATTCCTTCAATTTTAGAATCTCCATCATCTACATTATGCTCCTCCTTCTCATTGATCACAAAATTGAAGTGAGAACTTGTTTCAACATAAGGCTCAATATGAAACCTTGTAAGAGACTTTGTCATAATTGTCACCTTGGTCCCATACCTTATCCTAAAGGCCAAGAATGACCATTTATCTAAGAGATATCCAAGATTATCCAACAATCTTGGTTGTAACTCTCTTGAAAGGTATATTACAAAGTGAGGTGGGAGGTCAACAATAACTATGTCTTGAAGGATAGGAAAAGTAAGACAATCATGCAAGAAGACCTTCAATTTTTTAATTAGTCTGATGGTCTTAGTAGGTGTACAATATAATTGGATAAATCCTTTTCTATGTCTTTTATTTTAGGTCTAAATTATCAGCTACAACTTTGGGCCTGGTTGAAGTAGAAGCTCCACTATCAGCTATACAATTATGGACCAATTTTTCACCCAATATGAGAGTGAGGTAGAATGGTGGAGGTTTATTATCCCTAGTATATGGTTCAACTATGGTATTGTCAAAATTTTGAAGGAAAACATGACTATGACTTTAAATTGTAAATTAAGGACTAGTAGGAATAGTGGATAGTTGCTTTTGTAATAACTCTTTTTGGCCAGGCATATGAAGGACATCCCATAAAGAGATTGATGCTTTAGAAATTTTCAAGGAATCCACTATGTTTAGAGAATTAGTAATCACCTTTTATTGAGTCTTTGGAGGAAAAATATTTTTTATAACCAGAGTAATAGAGGAACCTTGAGTAGACCTTACCACATTTTGACTTGAAGGAGGTTTAAGAGCTTTTAGAACTGTCACACTTGTAGCCATGCTTTTCTACCTTGTAAGATGATTAGATGAGCTTGTATGAATTTTATTGTCACCTCTTAGAGCCTTTTTCATGTCCCTTGAATTTTATACAATAGAGGCTCCTTGATTGATTACATAAGTTTCTTCCACCAAGAAGTTTTTGAAGCTTTCTCCATGGGGCAGCCAATCCTCATTTGATTACATCATGGCATCATCTTCAGTTGATAAGAGAGTAGTAAATCATCCTTGAACAATAATATCTTGATCTACACCTTCATTAACATCCATTAATTGGCCTTTGTTCCAATCTTCTCCTTGAACAAAATTATTATGAATCAGTACCATCTCACTTGCATTGGTGGTGGATATATGATTGTACACATTGGCATTCCTGTTAGATTTAGGTTATCATTGACCTCTTCCTCTCCCATATTTTTTTTGATAAGGATATGAGTTTTGATAGGCACCTTATTTCATATTAGCTTGCATAATTTGAGATCTTAGCATTTGAATTTTTTCATATGGATCCATGACATTTTATTCCTTTTTAAGAACAACCTTAAGCTTGGCAGTGGCATTAAGAATTTGAGCCACATTTGGAATATTAGTAGAATTATGAGATAATGGGGACATAGACACATTAGGAGGCAACCTTTAAGCTTAGATGAGACCATTATCATATTTTGTATCAGGTTCATATGCTTCAAGAAGAGTGGAACCACCCATGGATTGAAGCATGACAACAATTTTAGTACTAATGGATCTCAAGTAAATAGGGAACACAAAAATAGGAGGTGGCCTCATGGGAGGAGGTAATCTAGATCAAGTATTTTGAAACCTCTCATTTAATTCATGAATTATTTATTTAGATCCTGTTTTGATCACATTGAGTTGATATATGAGAGAGGAATGGTCACTTTCACTTCCAAACCTTGAGGTAAATAACACTCCAAAATCATCCAATGATGTGATGGATCCACCTTCTAGAGTCCTAATACCAATCAAGAGCTTTCCTTCTAAGGGACATGGCAAAGAGTCTAATGTCAATGTTCTCTTGAGTTACATTATGGAATCTACAAAATTTGGATACATCCCTAATGTGTTCACTAGGTATAACATAACTTTCACCATTGAATATGGGCACACCTTTTGTGGCATTAGGAGGAATGACATCATATGCTTGAAGGTGAACTGAAATTTTAGTATTGAAGGTAGGGAAAGCATGAGGTCTAGCCATATATTATTCAAGATCTTAAATTTCTTCAACTTCTTCACTTTCTTGGCTTCCTTAGAGAGAAAAATCCTCTTGGTCCTCAAAGAGGAAATTATGATCAGGATATTAAACTTCAAGAGGAAGTTCAGGCTAAATAGGTGGATTAATGGGGTTCAACACTCTACTATATGATGACCTAGTGAGAACCATGAATTACGAGAGCATGTTTATGACAAAATAATGGCTTTGAATTAGATTTTACCTTGATAGAGTTTCTAAATGTTGAGTAGCACACCAATTTTTATTACATGTTGTTAAGACCAACATTCACATCGACAAGTTGTATTGAAGATAATGGTCCTATCAGGCATGATAGAACTATTATCACCAAAATATTTCACTCTAGAAGAGGGTATTCAATCATATTTAATATTTGGGAAACATTATAATACTTCCAAGTATGTGGGTTTACTTATAGTGGAAGTGAGCCTCTAGATTTAAGGGCTAGCTACCTGAATGTGGCTTGAAATGTTTTTCACCTAAACTAGTTGATTTTTTATGGGGAAAAGGGATAAAAGTTAAAAAAAATGAAACTAATCCAAAGGTGTTATAAACCAAGATGATTTTCATATGAATATTATACTTCCTTCACTAAGAAACAAGGCATACAAGCTAACTTCCATGTCCTAAGAGATTCTAACATGAGTGTTTTAATATGGAGGTGAGATGCATGAAGGATATACAAGGTAAGTGAACCATAGGCTAGTTGAAAACATTAAGGCTCATTGTACACTTAAAATATATATCCATACACTTGACAACACTTCATATGACCTGATATAATAGGAACTCTTGCATAAATATGAGAGAATAAGGAGAAGAAAGGATAGGAGATTATCACTTTGCATCACCATATGTCCCTTTACTTATAAAATTATTAATGAAACTTAAAACAAAATTGAATTAATGTTAAAAGGAAAAATATAATCTCATTCCAACATGGATTCACCATACATGGAATGGTATTATCTTCAAAGAGCCAAAATAGCTACTACTTATAAAATTTCAAAGAGAGGAGGAAAGAATGAAAACCATGAGTCACTGAGACATGTGTCATGCTAAGAGAAAGAAGTTAAACATGCAGGAGAATGATTATGAAATATAACGTGTAAGGTATGATAGGACAAGTGGCACTGAAAATCATGGAACTTCATGAAATGTGGCATATGTCTCTCCTTGCTTATTAAAGAAACTATTTTCATCATTGATCATCTATCAAGCATTTAAAAATGACTTAAGAAATTTCACACATATGTACTATCTGAGGAGGTTGAAACAAGCTATTAAAATCATAATATTCTCACTTAACTACTATATACATTATCGACACATGTATTTTCCATCTATATTCATTCATTTGTCTCCTAGACTTTATTCTTCACATTTAGTAGTCACTATTCATATTGGATTTTGACTAAGCTTTAATGGTGGTGTATGAGTCTGAGATAATTGATTTGGTAGAAAATCCTTTGATCCTACATGGATAAAAATGTGGTATTACCTTTCCACATTGCTCATTATATTTTAAAATATACCTATCACTATTTGGACACATAGCCTCATCTTTTCCATTTGTAATCTGATCAAATTTTCTCTATCAATCTCCTCTTGAGTCTCTTAAATTCAAATGTTGACATTGTTAATTAATATATAACCTAATAATATGAGATTATGACATTGAATTTTTTTTATTCTATCTATGATCTTATTATCAACCCATCTAGTTAATGTTGTCATGTCACTTGGCATGAGTGTATTCACTCTCAGGATCCTTTGACTCTTTGACCCTTGCTCGTACCATTATATCTTATCTACATGATTTGACATGTTATATTATATATGGATCCTAGTATTTAATTTAAAATCATTTATATTATCTATATAATTTGATGAACTCCATTGGATCTGGGTCCTAGTCATTATAAGTGGATTATTGATCTTATCTACATGACTCAACATGTGTCGTTGATCTTTAATTTAGACACTTTTTGAAAATTTAACCCTATTAAGCACCCATGTTTCATTGGTATTATATTTATTGATTTTCATTTCACCACTTTGAAGCTTTATGTTTGAGATTAGGATCCTTTAAAGATTTTGAACTCAAATGGTTAGTTCTCGAAACCCAAAGTTGACATCCTCATGCACGTCTGTCTATGCTTGTTCAAATTTAAATGTTTATATATTAAAATAGAAATCTCATAGAAATATAATATTTTTATAGGATGATCTTGGAATCAAAATAATAATGTCCATATAGTCTTTTTATCTTGAAATGTTTTCTAAGCACACCTGTAAAAAATATAACCAGATTGCCTTGTTCATTCCTATGTGACATGTCATGATGGTCTTACCCACTAGATGAATCCAAATGATATAAGACTAAAATATATCATAAAAAAGGTTATAATGGAATTAAATGACATCAAATATACCACAACACACCCCATGACACTATATTCTACTTGCATATCAGTTTTTTGACTATAGGGGGTTGACCCATTTTAACTTGTGGTCAAATTGGTTAACAATAACTCTAAGATTAATTAAGACTT